>JAHPZR010003140.1:0-11527 GCA_019787425.1 Platygyra sinensis | reverse complement strand
CGGTCCATGTAAGAAGGATAGCACACGCGGCAAGGAATGCAGAAAGGTGCTAGCTTTCGCACAACTTTGCTATTGTGCTATCATACCTCTGATTGGCTAAATCAGTAAAATCTACTAAAACTTCAGGTAGCTGTGTAATTTTTTTAGCCCTTATTGATCAAATATTTTCCTGTCAACAAAATCTATGCTGAGTCTAAATACCACAGTAATCCTATGTGGGGAACATTGAAAAATTGGAAGCAATGATTGTCTTTGTTCACGACTGTTGTGATGGGTTCAAAAATTTTCACAAAAAGGAAACTACCTTTCAAAATAGAGTTTAAATACATTTTATTTCATAAACCTGCTTTCCATCAGTTGATAAATTCTTGGTCTGAGAACACAACCGTTTCAACGTGGGGAAAGCGTATTGCCGCAGAACAATAGAAAATGCTATAGTTCTTATTTGGATCATTACTTAACAATTTTTCTAGATGTTTAGTGCAAATATCCAAGTCATTATTATTATTACTATTGATATTATCATCATTATTGTTGTTGTTGTTGTTGTTGTTGTTATTATCATTATTATCACATTTTGAAAGCTACATGATTTGTACAAGTCAAAGCAAACAATTTTTCTTGTTAGTTTCATTTGTTCCTCAGCTTCTGGACACAAAATGCTACAAAAATTGTCTGCATGTTGCCATATTCAATCACAATAAAAAGTTCTTGAACATTTTTAAAACAGGATTAAAGAATTGACATGAAGTGATAGTACAACAATCATTCTCAGAAAATAAAATAATGTTTCGGAATAACTCGACTCTACGACGTAGCTAGCAGTAATCAGGGGGTCTTACTCTATCAAAATCCGTTTTCAAACCTTTTCTAACTCGTGGACCCAATAAAACGCAATTTTCACGGTCCTGGCTACCCGCTTGCAGGCTCAAAAACAATAAAAACGATTCAAGCAACAATGTTTAAGGTTACAGAAGATGTTTCATGTTGCACTGACAATGTATCCAAGCTCTAGAAGCACTTTAGTTTTTGCTACATTGTAGATATGGTGCAAACTTTTTGTGCATTAATCCAACCAAAATTTGAGAAATAATTCAATATTGTTTTGAATTTTCAGCTCTTAACCGGACTGTCAAATTCCTTAATGAGTAATGAACTCATTTTCAATTATAGAATTATTTTATTAATTCATCTTTGGAATGAATGTGGTTAGTACATTGGAACCTTGATTTAACTAACTTCTATATACACCATGTAACAAAGACCTCAGTATAAAATCAATTTTCATGGCCTCAGTAACAGTAAACTATACAGGCTGGAAACAACCTTTATAGAACAAAACCTTGTTATGGCAAACATACATACTTTGCCAGTCCCTTGGGTTGGCCCTTTATTATATCAACGTTCCACTGTACCTTGTTATTACTAGCAAATTTTCTTGACATTTGTACTGTGGTCATCAATCAAACAGGGTTTACAGGTACTTTGATATAATGTACAGTATACACAATGTATAAAACAACAGATGACAAACTGATCAAATGTAGATTTGACTTGGTACTTTATTAATATTTAGTTTCGTACTACACAACTCGTGTGCAGCACTCGTCAGATAAAGTGGCCAAATGCGAATATACATCATTACTGTGAATATGCTGATTTGAAATACACATGCAACCATTGAAAATACTGTGTCAAAGGAACAAAGGAAAGCTGGAAATTATACAGGTATGAATACAGTTCTAATACAATGTAGGTATACAGAAACAGGTATGTAATCATTATTGAGGTTGGCAACGTTACAAGATAAGCTCTAAAAGAAGCTTGAAAATTTACAATCTTTCCCGTAAAACCATGAACACCAGAGAAAATTTCTGGAATGTCTATTGTTTCGCGACCAATTAGATGTGAGATGAAACCGCAAAAGATAACCGCCAAACCACAGCATTGATTAGTCACGACTTGATGCGAAACACGGAGCTGGCTTTTTCTTTTATGAAAAATCTTCAATTTTACTTTTTTCAGATACTGAAATTTTTCGTTTTTCATTTCGGCTTTAGTAGAATAGATATGAATGATATTTTAACAGAAAAGCGATGAACGATGTTAAATCAAGAAGACAGGATCAGTCGATCAGACACAGCTAGACGGCGCGTCTGAGAGTGAGAAAAAATGAGCCAATCACAAGCAAAGTTCCTCTGTGTTTGTTTCATGTGCAGTTAAAAGGTCATGCTAGTTGGCTGTGATTGGTGATTTTCGATCCGTATATTTTTGTAGCTGAGAAACCTTTACCTGTGACACGAAACTTTATCGTTCACAATTTGCACTCACTTTTAGGTCAATTCGGTAGTTTTTGAACAGACGGAATCAAGTGAGTAGTGTTGGTTTGTGGTAAAAAATAGCTTTTTCAGAGAGCCACAAAGGGAAAATTGAAGAATTCTCGCAGACGAATCAAGTCGTGGCTGATCGCTGCTGCGGTTTGTTGGTTATCTTTTGCAGAACTTTTCATCTCGCATCTGATTGGTCGCAAAACAATAAACATCCCAGAAACTTTCTCTGGTGTTCACGGTTTTATGGGAAAGACTGTAAAATCTAGCACTTTTCAGGACAAATATGGTTGGATGTCTCCGTGAAGTTATCAGTTCATTCTGTATGTTCAGAGAGGCTTACTCAGGTTTAGAAATAATAAAGAGGTATAGGTAACCTTAAGTACACTTGCAAACCAATTCTTCCTGACAAATGCTAGATTTTAACTTTTAGAGCTCATCTCGTCACACGCAACAGCGTTTCCTTGGTTTTGTAAAAGCATTCACATAATTTATTATAGCTCTCATATTCCTAATGATTACATGTACATACAGGCTGTACACACCTGTACATGTCACAATGTAACATGTGTATTTCAAACCATTGTAATAATGTAAATTTGCATTTGGCAATTTTAACTGATGAGTGCTGCACACAAGTTGTGTACTACGAAACTAAAAAGCATTAAAATGTCAAGTCAAATCTACAGTACGGTTGCTTTGTTTGTCATCTGTTATAACCACCATCTAGTTTACTATTGAACACTCTGAATAAAAGATCTGCAAATCACCTTGTTTATAGTATATACATGTATATAAAATATACATAGTGAAAAAAACATATATATACAGAGAGAATGAGAGAATTGAACACTCTGGATAAAAGATCTGCAAATCACCTTGTTTATAGTATATACATGTATATAAAATATACATAGTGAAAAAAACATATATATACAGAGAGAATGACGAGTGAAATGCAAAAATTCGTTTGCCAATATAATTTTTCAATAGCTCTTACAAAAATTAATCTCAATAAAGTCCCCATGGCCTCTAAATAGTCATGAATACGTACATGTGTGTTGTAAACCACGATTCTGCTTCAGAGTTTTTGTTTTTTTTTTTCCAGGGTTTTACATAAAGCACTTCCAATTTTACTTTATCCTATGAATAAAATACAATGCACATAAAAGGTTAGTTTATGTTTATGTGTAAAACCATATTGATCTTAAATCAAACTGTGTTGAGACAAAGACTGTTCATGAATGCCTGAATGGAAGGCGCTGAATGCCAGAGGATGTGGCTTAGGACCAAAACCCAAAATTTGTTATGGCCATGACAACAACTAGTGAAATGATCTTTATGCATAGTAAATAAAAGAATAATAGAACAGACTAATATCTGTAAAATTATAACAAAAAGGCCGTTCTACAATCAGCTGTACAATGCATAGCTTCTACTTTTTAAAGAAACATTTACAATCAGAGGCAATTCCATTTATCTTAAGCAAACTTTAATTGCAACTGAACTTTACCCCGGAAACTTAAGCTTAACTTACTTCTACGTACAAGACACACGGGAAGTCAGGGAAGACAACAACTGGCTTACCTGTTGTTGTTGATCGGTGTGTTGATTCGTACCTCGGTATGAATCGATGTTTTCACAGGATGTATGCCACCAAACACTGCTTGAGATCGTGCACAGAGAAGGAGTGAAGGTGAACTGAATTTTATCCGCCAAAGTAGAGTTTTAAACAGTGAAAGAGGACCAAGAGATCGATACAAGCTCCTGGTACACGAAATTTCACACCTTTCAAAAAGGACGCCAGAAAATGGCGCGACAACCGACAGAACCCGGTATCTAATAGCCCAATTTCGATATATTTCAGCGTGAGAGACTGGTAGTGAAACTCCAACACCGAAGCGAGGCTCCGGGGACTAAAATTCCTTCGAATCGAACTTTGGTTGTTTACATCTTCGAGTTGACACTGCTTCCTTGAATTATTAACGTTTTTTCAGTATAAAATCGTAGTTTCATCGAGTTAACAGTAAATTGAAATAATCAGCGTGGACATGGCCACGTCGGAAGAAGAAGGTGAGAGGAATCAGCAATACTTTCATCGTCAAAAGTTGCCGAGGTTGCGAACCTTCCTTCAAGAAAGAGGGATGATAAACATCCTCCGAAGGAAAGTGTAAATGAATGGCCGAGCTCGTTGAGCCGGCGTTAAATGCTCATTCATACACAAACAAAGAAATTTTGATTGTAGAAGTTTTGTTGACAAGTATGTATGGGAAGAAATGCTTGTTAAACTGAACAAATTTTATTCTAAACATATGATTCCCGAAATTCTTTTATACACGACATATAAAGAATCTCTTTAGCTGAATTTTGTACAAAATTAACACAAGTAACCTTAGAAATTGTGGACACTGCTGGAAGTTTTACTAATCAGTGACAAATGTTATAATTGTTGTTACGATAACATGCTGTAATGTATATATTGTATGTATGTAGTTTAAAAGGAAATTGGATTATGAAATAGATCACATGTTATACATATTGTTAGGTGAAAGGGCTGAGGAATATAGCACAAAGATAATAAGCATTACTGAGATTGTGGACTTGTTTGTTTGTTTCTTTGGTTTTATTTTGTTTGTTCTCCTCTCAGCTTCAAAGCCAAGTTGAAATTTTAATAATTAAGACGAAATCCGATAGAAGATGGAGCAATTTCGGGTTTTAGTGGACAAAAATCTGTACCAGAGTAATTTAAATATTTAAATATTTTACAGTCATTTTTGCATTTTTTTAAAGCTAAATACATAAATAATTGCCTGAAATAACTCCGAAAAATAATTTCCCACGCGAACGAGAGAAAATAAATTTCAAAGTTCAGTGATTTTGTTGAAAAACATCCTAAATTCCATCATCAATTTCATTTCACCAAAACTTTTAAGCGTTTCATACGAACTTCAACATTCGTTTTCGACGTTTGGTGTTGCTAGAAATGAATTGTTTTGAGAAGATAATTAAAAGAGCCCTACAGAAGTTTGCAATACAATGTAAATAATCTTGGTACAAGATTTTTGTCCACTTGTTACTCCAACGTCTGGCGGATTCCGTCTTAATAGTTTAAGTGTTGTTCTTAAATCACCAAACAAATATTTCTCTGTTCATTTTGCTAGTGGTGGTAGTAGATTGCAAATGGCAGCACAAACGATCACAAGCTGGTTAGCTAAGTCTCTATGGAGTCTGCAAAATCGAGCTTTTTGGGGCAAACTTTCTTGGCTTGCGTTTGTTCATCACAGTCTTTTCCTGTCGGCAAGACGCTTCGAACGTGAAATAACCGTATTCGTCGATTTCGTTTGGTTAAAGATAGTCGGACAGCAGTCTGAACGTACACTTTTTCGACCGAAAAGTGAAATCTCGATGTCGCTTTCCTTAAAATGCGATGAACAGATTCTTGGATCGCCGAGTGTCTTGAATTTTTTGTCTGCTCGCTTAGAGAAAACTCCCCACTTCTTACGCTCATTGCGCCTTGTAGGAAAGCAAAAATAACTGAGGTCTTTCCTTACTCCCTTTACGGCAAAGAGCAACAGCACCATACTTGCCCATGGTGCACGCGAAAATAAACTGCGAAGTACCAAAAACAAAACGGGAATTCTCAATTTACTAAACACGCACGGCTTTCCTTGCAGTGTTTGTTTTCATTATTCGCGCCGTATTCCCCGGAGCCTCGCTTCGGTGTTGGAGTTTCGCTACCAGTCTCTCACGCTGAAATATATCGAAATTGGGCTATTTGGGAAGCCACTGATCGGTACTCGTTGAAGATCGGGCACGCAGAATAGGCCGTTACGAAATTCACCAGGGAACTGGGGCGAGTTTCAAATATAGAACTGACACCACCACATGAAAGATTGCATGAAAGATCATGTTGAGATTGCTCATTAAACCGCGCAGCCATAGGCTGGGCGGTTTCTTGCTCTGCCTTCAGTTTTTTTTTTTTTTTTTTTTTTAGTTTTGTCGGTTACTAATCCCAAACCTCCGCGGATGATGTCATTATCAGCCATTTACAGGCCATTTCTCAGCTCTTTTCGTCATATCCCCCCTCAGGGGCATTTTGTCAAGTTAGCAAATTAACTATTCAGACAGAACATGGCCGTCTGTGAGAAATGTTAATTTGGTCAAAATTGGGCCAAGCTCCGTTGGAGATGCACATCAGGACATTTGCAAGGATAAAGAATGCAACTTAGGACCAGTTGCTGGCTACTAAGGCTCAAATTATCCAGAGTTAAGCTGTATTTTCGTTTTGCGTGCGAAACAGAAGATTTTGTAATCTGGAATTTTTGTTTGTGTTCACTTTCGAAGGGAATATTCAATGCGCTATAAAGGTATTACTTCTGGCCGTGGAACACGCTGACGGTGATAAATGTTAGATCCTGTTTACTTCGCTAGAAACAATGATGGAATTTTCTAGGGAAAAAAGGTAAAACTTAGCCTTAGCGCTTGTGAAAAACTCTTTTAACATATGTAAATTGATAGTCGTTTGAAAGGTCAAGGTATTTTTTCCATAGACATAAACAAAATTCTCAGATTACAAGTAACGCTAGACCCATCTCATGCAAAGAATGTTTCCATATCTCAAACCACCCTCTCCCTATTCACGTACACTCGCATGAAATTTGTAAGTTTCTTGACACAGAGACTTAGTTTCTGCTCAACAACTGTTGTCAAAGTGGCAGTCCTCTTCAATTTTAAAGGAAAAAAAAACTGAAGGCAGAGCAAGAAACCGCCCAGCCTATGGCTGCGCGTTTAATGAGCAATCTCAACATGATCTCTTCATGCAATCTTTCATGTGGTGGTGCAGTTCTATATTTGAAACTCGCCCCAGTTCCCTGGTGAATTTCGTAACGGCCTATTCTGCGTGCCCGATTCTTCAACGAGTACCGATCAGTGGCTTCCCAAATAGCCCAATTTCGATATATTTCAGCGTGAGAGACTGGTAGCGAAACTCCAACACCGAAGCGAGGCTCCGGGGAATACGGCGCGAATAATGAAAACAAACACTGCAAGGAAAGCCATGTGCGTGTTTAGTAAATTGAGAATTCCCGTTTTGTTTTTGGTCCTTCGCAGTTTATTTTCGCGTGCACCATGGGCAAGTATGGTGCTGTTGCTCTTTGCCGTAAAGGGAGTAAGGAAAGACCTCAGTTATTTTTGCTTTCCTACAAGGCGCAATGAGCGTAAGAAGTGGGGAGTTTTCTCTAAGCGAGCAGATAAAAAATTCAAGACACTCGGCGATCCAAGAATCTGTTCATCGCATTTTAAGGAAAGCGACATCGAGATTTCACTTTTCGGTCGAAAAAGTGTACGTTCAGACTGCTATCCGACTATCTTTAACCAAACGAAATCGACGAATACGGTTATTTCACGTTCGAAGCGTCTTGCCGACAGGAAAAGACTGTGATGAACAAACGCAAGCCAAGAAAGTTTGCCCCAAAAAGCTCGATTTTGCAGACTCCATAGAGACTTAGCTAACCAGCTTGTGATCGTTTGTGCTGCCATTTGCAATCTACTACCACCACTAGCAAAATGAACAGAGAAATATTTGTTTGGTGATTTAAGAACAACACTTAAACTATTAAGACGGAATCCGCCAGACGTTGGAGTAACAAGTGGACAAAAATCTTGTACCAAGATTATTTACATTGTATTGCAAACTTCTGTAGGGCTCTTTTAATTATCTTCTCAAAACAATTCATTTCTAGCAACACCAAACGTCGAAAACGAATGTTGAAGTTCGTATGAAACGCTTAAAAGTTTTGGTGAAATGAAATTGATGATGGAATTTTGCCTGTTTTTCCACAAAATCACTGAACTTTGAAATTTATTTTCTCTCGTTCCCGTGGGAAATTATTTTTCGGAGTTATTTCAGGCAATTATTTATGTATTTAGCTTTAAAAAAATGCAAAAATGACTGTAAACTATTTAAAATTACTCTGGTACAGATTTTTGTCCACTAAAACCCGAAATTGCTCCATCTTCTATCGGATTTCGTCTTAATTATTAAAATTTCAACTTGGCTTTGAAGCTGAGAGGAGAACAAACAAAATAAAACCAAAGAAACAAACAAACAAGTCCACAATCTCAGTAATGCTTATTATCTTTGTGCTATATTCCTCAGCCCTTTCACCTAACAATATGTATAACATGTGATCTATTTCATAATCCAATTTCCTTTTAAACTACATACATACAATATATACATTACAGCATGTTATCGTAACAACAATTATAACATTTGTCACTGATTAGTAAAACTTCCAGCAGTGTCCACAATTTCTAAGGTTACTTGTGTTAATTTTGTACAAAATTCAGCTAAAGAGATTCTTTATATGTCGTGTATAAAAGAATTTCGGGAATCATATGTTTAGAATAAAATTTGTTCAGTTTAACAAGCATTTCTTCCCATACATACTTGTCAACAAAACTTCTACAATCAAAATTTCTTTGTTTGTGTATGAATGAGCATTTAACGCCGGCTCAACGAGCTCGGCCATTCATTTACACTTTCCTTCGGAGGATGTTTGTATCATCCCTCTTTCTTGAAGGAAGGTTCGCAACCTCGGCAACTTTTGACGATGAAAGTATTGCTGATTCCTCTCACCTTCTTCTTCCGACGTGGCCATGTCCACGCTGATTATTTCAATTTACTGTTAACTCGATGAAACTACGATTTTATACTGAAAAAACGTTAATAATTCAAGGAAGCAGTGTCAACTCGAAGATGTAAACAACCAAAGTTCGATTCGAAGGAATTTTAGTCCCCGGAGCCTCGCTTCGGTGTTGGAGTTTCACTACCAGTCTCTCACGCTGAAATATATCGAAATTGGGCTATTGTAACCCAAATTATCGCAGGAAAAAAATAAATAAGTTACATGCCGGCTTAGGGTCGGTCCCTATAGTGAAAAACTGTGACCTCGGGCTTGAAAATGCAATTTCAAGACCTCGGTCACAGTTTTCCACTATACGGACCTCCCAGCCGGCAAATAACATATATGTCTTTTCTTCGATATTGATCGCTGCTTTATTGTGTAGTCTGGGTTTTGCGTGGGCTTTTCTTTGCCTTTAATTTGCATTTAGATGGCTTCTTCCCCTCCCACTGTTCTGTTGTTCGGTCATTCGTTTATTAGGAGACTTCGGGATGACCTGCGAACACAGTTCGATCCTCGGGCGGACGAGGCTTTATCAATAAGCTCTCGAAAGATGCCATTGTTCATTTACACGGTGTCGGCGGTCGCACTGTGAGAAAACTAATCCAGTACGACCTTAGAGTGTTTTCTTCCCTTTCTCCGCATGATGTAATTTTGGAAATAGGTACCAATGACCTTTCTGATCTACGGCCAGAGGTCGTTGGATCGGAGATTGAGGAATTTGTTCGGCTGTTGCTGGACTCCTACGCCGTTCGAGTTATTGGTGTGTGCGAGGTGATCCCTCGTGTTCGTGCTCCGATTTTCAATGACGCAGCACTGATTCTTAACCAGTATCTTCGCGGAGCTCTGGACCCCATTCCAAATGTTTTCTGTTGGCAGCATCGCGGTTTTTCCGAGCCATCTAGAGACCTGTATTAATCGGACGGAGTCCATGTGAATTCGTCTGGGCAGTACTTGTGGTATCGCAGCTATCGGGGCGCCATTTTGCAGGCCTTACGCATGTTAGCCTGTCCACCTGCGCCGTAAGCCCTTTCCTTCATTTATCATTTTTACACGGCCCTGTTCCTGGTTTTATTTATGATAATTAGGCCCGGGTCCGGCTCTTCCTTAAGACAATTCTTGAACTGAAGATCCCGTTCTTCACTATTTTTGTAATAACAAACAAAAATAATAATTTAAAAATAGAAGAACCGTAGCCAGGGTAAGACATGTTAAAAATTTAAAAACGTTCACTGGCTAAATACAATTAAAAACTTCAAGCTTTCGGTGTCAGGCTACAGCCTTCAATGGATAAAAAATGGAAGAAATGACAACTACAATAAATACAAAAATAGGTGAGACTATAAGAAGAATATATTAAAATGGGAGAAAAAATTGTGTTAAAGTGTCAATAAACTAATTGTTCTTTTTCAAAAGAATGGAGTATTGATTAGGGAGCGGCCTTGAATTGTTGTCTGCATGACTTGTCGAAGCGGTGTGCCATGATTCTAGTGTCTTGCGGATACGAGAAGAACCTTTGTCAATCACTTGGGAATTTTTAAAGTCAATAGAGTGATTTGAAGACCAAGCGTGTTTAGCGATGTTGGAACCTCTTGCGAAAGACTTCACATTCCTCATGCGCTCTCTTTTCCTAGTTTCAAAGCATTTGCCAGTCTCGCCTACATAGTTCCATGGGCAGTCAGCACAAGGTATTTTGTAAACCACGTTTGGTTGGAGATCAATTGGAGGTCGAGACTTAGGAGAGGGAAACGTCTGTTGTAATGTCTTGAATGGCTTACTGACAACTCGAACATCATGTTTTTTAAGAAGTCTTGTTAGAGGCTGAGAAATTCCATTAATATAAGGGAGGACTGCATAATTAGAGAATTCGGAGGGTGTGGCCCATTTGAAAAACATGCAAACAAGTTCCTCAGGTGTTGGGATGGCGTTTGTACGCTGAGTGGAAGATTTCTTCTTTAAGATGTTAGAGATGACGTTTTGGAGGTAATTGTTAAGCCGTAGAGCGTCGGTGACATGAGTAAGTTCAGTCTCTTTACCTTGTTTCGTGTTTGGGAGATTATTTGCGCGATATAATAAAGTCTCAGCTGCACTGATCTTGTGTCGTTTGTCGTGATGGGAGTAGAAATCCAAATACCTATCGGTATGAGTTGGTTTTCGATAAACCTCAACAATTAAACTATTGTCCTTGCGAGTGACCAAGGTGTCCAGGAAGGCGATCTGATTATTATTTTTTCTTCAATGGTAAAGGAGATGTGTTGATCAATAGCGTTAAGTGAATTATGGAAAGAGCCAACTGCGTTTCTCTTAATGATACAGAAACTGTCGTCAACGTAACGTTTCCATACTTTAGGTGGAACAGGAGTTGTGTTGATGGCCATCTCTTCGATTGCGTCCATACATAAACTGGCAACCACAGGACTAACGGGACTGCCCATGGCGCAACCGTGGATCTGCTTATAAACACTGTCATTGTAGACGAAATAGTTGTTGGATAGGACAAAGTTCAGCAAAGAA
>JAHPZR010003139.1:0-21478 GCA_019787425.1 Platygyra sinensis | reverse complement strand
AAAAGAGTCGAAAGGGAAAGCACGAGAGCTTATAGTGGGTATGTTGTGAAATGGGGGATATATGTAATTCACATATGGAGGATACGTTGCTTGAACTGAAGGTGGTTGTGTTGGTACACCTGTGATGTTCTGCTGTGTGGCATGAATATTAGCTTGATTTTGATCAGGCAAGGAAAACCCATGTGTGCTGATTCCAGGAAAATTGAACAAAGAAGTGGCGCTGAAGGCAGCAGTTGCTCTTGATGTGGTCATATTTGTTGAAGCTGCTGAAGGCGATGAGACCTGGCATTGCAGGTTGACTGCATCTGTTCTTTCATTGGCACTGTTCATTGCGTAAGAATATGTTGTTACAACAGAGAGTTCACTGGAAGAAGCAACTCATTAATAAAACGGACTGCGAATAACTAAGTTAGCGATGTGGATTATATTTTATATAATTATCACGTGCGCAGTCGATTTACCCTTCCGTGATGTATCTAGAGCACGAAAACGTCTAGATCAATTTAGGGAAATGCTTGTCAAGAGACGGCGAACGAAAAGTGATAAGATAGTAAGACCTAATGGCTATGCAATACACACACTGGATGCCCTCTGTCCTATCTGTTATTGAAAAATGCAACCGCCTTTTATTCACAACCACGTGCAAGTTCCTTTTTACGTGAGAGTGGTTTGTAAGTGGGGATTGCACATGATGACCATGGTCACGGGATCGGAGCGTGGCACAATTTTACGGTTGCATGTGGTAATTTATTTGCCGTACTAACGCGGAAAATTTTCGCGGAAATATGGCAGCTTTGGTAAACTGTATGAAAAGGTACACGGGCCAGGGTTTCGAAGTGGAACATTTGCGTGCACCCATGATATATCACAACCTGACAACAGGAAATCTGCTGAGCTTGCACGTACACGATTAAACTGAATGTATTGTCGGTCTCACTGTGATTGAAAGTTTTAAGAAAAAAGGTCAGAGGCTCCATTTTGTAACGATTATGCATAGAAAAAAAATGGAAAATATTCCTCCCACTGATTCGAATTTTCCATGAAAACTGTCCTTTGGAAATTACCTCCATGACGGTGCCAATGTGCTCACCATTTCAACTGATTATGATCTGTAGTGATTTGATCCCTTTCTCTTTTACTCTAAAAAAGGGATTTTGTCTTAATTTTGTTTTCCCATGTGTGAATAGTCTGAATACAAATCATTGCTATGGCTAACCACTATGAATAATTGCGGTTAGGGAAACACTGACCCAATGGAAAAAAGTGAGGCTCGGTTTTATTGTTGTTGTTGTTGTTGTTTTTTTTTCAACGTTAATGTTCTGGAGAATTTTGAGCTAGGTCCTACCCTTGAAACTCGTTAACTCTTTCAATGGAGCCTGCAACAGTGTTGGGTTGATCCCCAATATACAAGATCGAATTACTCGGAAGGGTCTTCGAGAAAAGTGGCATTATAATTTCCGCCTTCAGTGATTGATTAAGCATAATTTGACGCCCAAATTTGAAATGGAGCAGGAATTTTGCATTACATCTTCAGTTTACGAACCTTTGCATTTGTGATGATGGCAGCGATTTTTTCTCTGTTCCTAGCCATTTTGGCATCAACGGTCCTACATTTTACTCACGATGCTACTGATAAAACAAAAAACGACACCGTGGCCGTGGATGAGTTAAGTCTGGAGAGTCTCTTTGTGTCCCGGGCCAGTTCTTTGAGTAGTCTTAAAACCCTTTTTGGAGGTGGAAGTGGAGGCCCTGACGATGACAATCCACATGACTTCAGTCCAGGAAGATGGCATTTGTTTCCTACTATGGATTACGATGCCTTATTCTGGTATGACTTACAATGGAATGGACCGAAAACAGTCTCACTCTTTCCAAAGAACTGGTATGAAGATGAAGAACTGGTATTCGCATGGAACTCCATTTCGGCGAAGCAAAGAGGAAAGAAAGTCGCAGCGGAGGTTAGCCTTATACCTGTCGTTCTATGCGTTATCGCTTTAGGTTTAATATTGGCTTTCAAATTTGGAATATGTAACTATGCTTTTTTTCTTTATTTATTTGTTTGTTAGGCAAACACCGAAACTAGTTGTTATTGTCAAGGGGCTTGTAATTGCAAGACCTTCGTTCCACTGAAAACTGGCACCAGTCTACTGAACACATACCTCAAGCATCCTGTCACGCAAGAAATCATCCTGCTTCAGTGTGATGAGAAATATGCTGGTGAGGAACTTTATATCATTCGGAAAATTAGCCATGTTTTGGACATAGACCTGAAGACTTGGAGGATTCTAATTGATGGACAACCGGTAAGATCCTATTCCAGTTGCAGTCATTTTAGCTGCGCAGTGTTTTCATGCTTTTGTGATAGTATGAAGAAGTAAAAGTAGAAGAGTAACACAACAGAACACACTCGCCCTTTGGGGGCACCTCTTTTCATTACTTTAGAAAACCTCATAGTAAATAACAAAAATCAGCCGGTTCTTGTGGAGTCATGAAGGACACCCATCTCGAAAATGGAATGCATTAGACAATCCAGAAACACTAACTATACGCAGTTGGACAGAAATTCAACTGAAAGTATCTTCAAGGTAAAGCTGTAAAAAAAAAAAATAACTCTGTATCTATTTGTACATTAAAGATGAACTGGAATCATCATTTAAAGCAAGGGTCTTTGATAGAAGTGATCCCAAGACTGCGAGGTGGAGCTAGAAGTGCCAAACGTGCAATGAAGGCAAGTCTCTCCGGTTGTCTAGCACAATTTAACAGGGGATTCCTTGGTAGTTTATGTACATGTATTACCGATAGTTGGGTTTGACGGTTTATTTAACAATATGACATCTTTTAATGAAGTGGTAGGCAAGAGAAGGCAAATTTCAATTCGCCATGAATTTGGTCTAGCCACTTGTGGAAACAACAACTCAACAATCTGCTCTTGGAAACAGGTGGCAAGAAAGAGAAGATGAAAGCGAGGAAGAGGTTAGAAGGGTAAGTGGTGTACAGAGTGCCTGTGCTAAATACCACCATAAAAGTACCTTCAACTGATGTCAGAAGACCGAATTGCCTAACACCAGAATATGAAAATGAAAAATGTAACGACTCTTTTTTTTTCTCTAAATGACAGAGTTTACTTGAGGAGAGTTTCTCCGACAGTTGGGATGCTGGTGAAACAAGTGACGAAGAAAACTTGCGCCCTTCAACACCAATCGTGGCCACGTCGATCGTAGCAAAAAGGACATCAAGCCAAATCCAAACGGCAATGAAGGAAGGAAATAAGGTAAGTTCATTTTTATCTCATTGCTAATTTTATACGTCGTGTCATTTAATGTGGCTTTCAAGAATATTTACATTCGGAAAAAGCTTCTCTGGTACAATAATTGTAAAGTAAAGCAAATGAGCACAACAATCCCCAGCCTGAATGACATTGAAGCTACCACGCCAAAACTGCCGTTAATAAATGATACTTTCCAAGCAGGTTGGATGTTTCCCCTTGCATTAAAAAAATCTACCAGCTTTGAGCAGGTGTGCCATACGAGTCTTCCCATTTGTTTGCAGTGTTTGGAAAGGACATCTAAAAGGAAGCGAAAGGCCCTTTCAGCGGAGACTATCGACATGCTTATGGCAAGAAAGTGCTGCAAGAATAACTGCATCCCACGAAAACTGACAAAAGAGGAAATTGTCCAATGTAGGAAAGCATTCCAAGATCTGACGGAGAAAGATAAGAGATCCCTTATTGTAAACTTTTTTAAGTTGTCGCAGTTTCATCGTAATGGAAGACGACACTACAGCTTCCGTGTAAATGGCAAGGATGTATGCTGAACCGCCTGGCTGAGAGCGAATAGTGTTTCAGCAACAACGTGGGTGAAAATTGTTCATGAAAATTTCGCAATTTTTTTTCCGACTTGAGGGTTGATCCGACCGGTATTAAAACATAACCTAAAGCGTCTCGTGCACGTGTTTCAGGTCATTTCCACTTTTTTTTCTTTTTTGATACTCTTATAAGTAGGCATTTATTTTAAAGGTCAAATTTTGTTTGCTTTAGATTTCGCAGATTCCAAAAAGAGTACGAGCATGAAGGTAGGATTTCTACAGAAAGTGCAAGGAAAGGACGACAAGTCTTCAAACCAAGGAAACTGAAAGCCGAAGTATGGCTCAAAGGTCGGTGTTTTAATCTTTAGGCTCAAATTAGACCTTATCAAATTTATGTCAGTTTTCATGAAATTAGCAAATGATCAAATACCACTGATGTAAATATTTTTGTAGATTACGTAGAGGACAGTGCTGATCCAATTCCCAATGAAGACAGGTTTTGCTTACCAACGTGCATGACCAAGAGTGAAATATACAACACATATGTGGAGGAAATGAGAAGTGCTGGAGTGAAACCCATTTCTTTACCAATGTTCTCAAGAATGTGGAAAAAAAAAAGTTTCGCAATGTTATTATACCAAAGGTAAATGATCCTTACAGCTTTCAACTTTCTGAAAAATGATGGCATGTTATTCAGTTGCAGTCACCTTAATGCATTTGTTTTCTTGTTACCTTTTAAGGTCTTCTTCTGCATTTTTTTCAGGAAAACAAATTCACAAAATGTGGCGTTTGTGTTGCTTTAAAGTTGTGTCTTCAAGGGACCACTGACAAAGAAAAAAGAATGTCCTTCGCATACAAACGAAAGCTTCATAATGAACAACAAATGTAAGTCTAAGTCCCCAGGATAGTCCCCACAAAAGAGAGAAAGAGAAATGATAAACAGTCATATGGCTGAGGCATGAAAAACTATTGAAGGTTTGGTAGGTCTTCGTAGAAAGTAACTCGCAGAACTTTGCTTTCTTTCTTTCTTTCTTTCTTTCTTTCTTTCTTTCGCGGTACTAGGGCTGAGAGGAGAGCGTACTATCACAACTGTTTGAAGGCTGAAGTATCACCGAAGCAATATCTGTCTTTATTAATTGACGGCATGGACCAGTCCAAAACAAACCTACCACATGCAAACTGTCTTTCCAAGGTAAGTGCAATTCTTTCCTTTGGTATTGTAAATTAAAAATGAAGCAGTTTTAATGGATAACCTTGGCCACAACAAGAGTTCACAACATGAAGGATAATGTTGATGATAACGGCTGATTCTGCCCAACAATTTTCACTGTTCATTTTCCAGGACGAAACCTACCACTTTCTGAGGATGCATATAACTGGAGCCATCTTGCATGGAAGTGGGCGTATCTTTACTTTCATCGATCTAATGAGGTGGCCCCACGATTCAAACTTGACTTTAAACGTGCTGCTCAGGATCTTTCTTGAAATTGCAGAGGTACACTTAAGTTCCCGTTTTTCTTCTATATACTAGTAAGGATTTTTCCAAAGGGAAGGGGAGGTTTTGTTTGCATTAATAAAAAAGATGGCGGAATGTAACGAGTAACGACCATGAAAAGACATTGATACCGCAAGACTAAGAGCATCTAAACTAAGGAACATTTTAAGGAGTGTGTCAAAGACGGTTTTAATACAAACATTGCATTTTAGGAAGGACAATTACCTCCTTATTTCTGCCTTCAACTAGGCAACTGTTATAGGGAGTGCAAAAACAAGTTTATCCTTGGTTTTTGTGCTCTCCTTGTGGAAAAAGAAATATTCAAGGAGGTAAGACTTTAAAATTATTGTCGCTCAGCCTCAGTAAAAGGCTGTATGCAGTCTGTCTCTTTTTTTCTCTCTCTTTTACGCACACACATTACACACGGGTGTAGAACACGCAACGTGAATCTTAACCAAATTTCATTTAAATCTTGATACAGGTTTATGTTTCTTTTCTCATGGTCGGTCATACCCACGAGGATATCGACCAGGTATTTATATGACTACCACACCCTTGTTAATTGTTGATGAATTTTCTTCTTTCGATCTGTAAGATGCAATAGTTTCTTTCTTGTAATTTAATTCTAGAGTGAACTTCGTTCTATTTTTATCAGTGACATATAAAGCTTTTTGTCAAAATTGAGACAGATGGAGAGAAACAGAGAGAAATAAACATGTTTTGATACATTGTTGATTTCGGCGGGAAATGCCGGGTCATATAGGGCCTGTTCGTTTGTTCTGACCTTTTAGTGAGTAACGTTGTGAAATAAAGTGTCAATTGGGATTTACGAATTTCTTACCACCATTTTGTGTTGTTTAAAGGTCTTTTTTTCCTTTGCAGTTTTTTAGTCGAATTTCAAAACGTTTAAGGAGAATGGACAGCATGACACTGCCGGAACTGAAGAATAATATAAGACAAGCGCATACACCTGAGGCTGAGACCCACATGGTGGATTTCATATTTGACATTAAAAAGTGGATTGAACCTTGTTTAAACACCATCAAAAACCATGTTTACCCTCATGCCTATAAGTTCATGAAAATAAATGGACGAGTAGTTATGAAATATAAGCAGTGGGCCAATGATGAGAAGTGGCAACCAGAAGGTTCAGGTCTACACATACTTGCTAAGCAACCCGAAGGGATTCTGCCACTTGTGCGCCCAGATATGACCAAATTGATGAATGTTAGTGCACTAGATGATTGTGTTAAAAAATGCAGACGGCTCACGGCTGAACAACAGACTTAGTGCGCTGATTTTCTTGCACACAAAAGACATTATAGGACTAAATGGAGTGCTGCCTCTGAAGACCACCTTTCTAATGCGAGAAAAAGCAAATGGTACTTCGAAAAATTAAAAAAACACAAACCCATAAGCGAGCTACGCAAACAGGACCAGGACCAGGAGGAACGTGAAAGAAATCTTGAGAATCTTCTCAACAAGGCGAATCAGTGCCCCAAGGTTAGTGTTCTGCTGATATCTCAATAAAAACATCAAACCCGCGATGCTTACGTCCATGGTGTCTTGTGCCATTCCCTCAGATTTCCCTGAAATGCTGAAGTCAACAGTTCGGGATAGTCGCTTGCACTTTTGTTCTTTCATCCGACAACCTTTCTCGAAACAACTGTAATCAATGATATATAGCCTCTTCCAGGAGTTCAGTTAGTTGGAGCACAGCGTGGAAAACAGCGCGAAAAAAAAAATTAAAAAAAAAGTGCACTAAGAAAAAGCTTTCTGTCACCACGCTTTTTTTATTTTTTCGCGTGCTGTTTTAGCGCTGCACCCAAAGTAAATAAAGGCCTGGAAGAGGCTAACAATACTACGGACAGACCGATACCGACAGTTCAGTTCCGGTTAGCCAGCCAATTGATGTTGTTCGCTTCTAAAACAATTAAAACATTAATAATTTAAACTAATGAGTTCTTACTTTTTTCAACTGCAGGTTGTGGTTGGAGAAAAGCGGAAAAAGACCAATGAAGCCAACCCTCCGAAAAAGAAAAAAAAGACAAAATGAAGTACCGTGACACGATGATTTTAAACTTGCTTGTGTTCATTTCATTCATATTTAGCTCCAATAATCCGATAAAATGAAATATACGGAGTAAAACGATTGGATCTACCTATTAATTTGGAGGTAATTAATTCTTTAAACCGCAAAAAAAGAGTAAAATCGTCTGGCGTTAGCCCGAGTGAAATCGATAACATAAAAGTCACTCTGAGGAGGGAAAAGGTTCAGTAAGGTTGAGTTGAAAGACCTTTTGCAGTCTCAAGTACTCTTTAAATACGTTATTCTACAGTGAAACCAATGTACACTCTTGAACAATGTAGGCAGCCTTTTTCAAAGGGGCTACGCGGCTGAAGTTCCCCTTGGTAATTCTGTTTTCTGTTGTTGAGTATGAGCTGATACAATCATTCTTTGGCAAAATCATGACCACATAATAAACAAGGATAATGACAGCATACTTAAAAATTGTCGGCCAGACATTTTTCCAGTTTTGCCATCCAAGCTAAGGTCCTTTTACCTTTTCTGTGTTTCTCTTTTCATTTCTCCTGCAGTTTTTGGCCGTTTACTGTCGTTGGTCAGGCAGAAATTGCCTAACATTGTTTGACCTAGCCCAAAGCCGGGTAACTCAATACTATTAAAAAGACACTCGTCCTCCCGGCTTGTACTTGGCTTCCTGCACATGGCACACTGTTCGTGTGCACCACCATAATTCATGAAAATAAAGTTAATTTAAAAGAAATTGATATTTCTACAGCCCAAAAATTCCAGATTGAGCGGACGATGTCTTTTTCTCTAGTCTATCCTAATGTTAAAGTACAATGCTCAGGGAGAAAGTACATGATCGCAGAGGAGGAAAAAAATCAGTCGGGCATTCGTAGGTTTTGTAAAGAAATATTTATAGCTTAATACCTAAGGAAAATCGGAATGATCTTATACATGTAGGTTTTTCATTCTGTTTTACAGCTGTAATATTCTTTTTTTTGTGTGAATCTTACTAGCTTATTAAGGTCAAAATTTAAAGTGCATGCTTGTTGTGCATCAGATCATTTGAACACAACACTGGCATTGAAAGACAATCAGTGCTTGGGGCGTGAAGCGAAAACAAGAGCGCGAGTGGAAAAATGACCAAGTCTCCTTCAGTCGCTTTCAGATTTTCCCACGGCCATTTTTTCCACTGACACCCATTTTACTTCATGCCCGATGGACGGAGTAAAAGAACGTTCCATGTGAACTCCACTGTTACACGTGTCAAATAAAGTACATAATTCAGATTTGAGTTACAACGGCTTATTATAGTATTGTGTAGCTCGTGCGAATTGTGTAACGCCACACTTTCGCTGTTCACTCTTTTTTAGATTATGAATGTTTTCACATTTCCTCATGAAAGACTGCAAATAAAGTTTCCACTTTGCTTCAAAGCAGTTTTGTTTAACCTATTCCTTTCTCATTTCTCTTGAATGCTTGAAGCATTACATGTCCCAATCCCGGGGTCCCAATGCTGACATGTGCAGAAGAAAAATTTCACTAAATCCCTGTTCCGTGACATACATCCCGACTGGCCTGCAGTCATTGTCAGTAACAACTTGTCATATCACGTGACTTAATTTATGCCACGAGGCATTCTGTTGTTGTTGTACATGTTACGCCGTCCGCCATGTTGGACGTGCCAGTTTACTTTAGGACATTCCGAACAGTTATAGTCATATTACAGTCTACTTAGAAAGCTTGTGTGTCCGGAGAACTGTTCTGTATTATATTACATGGTTGTCAGAAGCGGGATTTACTCCGAAAGAGAGCAAACCTAGAAGCTGTCCTTTGTGAATTTACGTACTCGCGAGCACAGTGTCCCGAAACAGCAAGCAGCTATTCTTGAAGGCTTACATCCGCCAAACCCACCAAGATGAGCGACCTAGTCGGATTCGAACCCCCGAAAATGGATTGGACGACCGGGCCAGACCTCACGACCAGATTTAAGCGATTTCGACAGAAATGCGAGTTGTTGTTTGAAGGTCCACTGAAGCCACGAGCACCCGAGCAAAAATGTAGCTATCTCCTGTTATGGGCTGGAGACTACGGCCTTGACCTATACAACACGTGGAGCTTAACCACAGAACAAAAGAAAGACATCAACGAGTACTGGAAACGCTTCGAAGAGCATGTCAAGCCCCAAGCAAACAAGATACTTAACCGATACTATCTTCGTAATCTCAAACAAAATGGCCGACCACTGGACGCCTTCCTTACAGAAGCAAGACTTCTCATCCAAAACTGCGGGTACCCGGACGAGATGCAGGACGAAATAATGCGAGATACCCTCGTATTTGGCACAGACCACGAAGCTGTACGTAAGAAATGCATCACGAAGGGCAACGACCTTACATTCGAGAAAGCACGAGACATAGCGCGCACTGAAGAAGCTACCCAAGCACAGCTTAGGGCCATGGACGCCCCTGTACCGCCAACGCAAGTTGATAGTCTCAGTGAAAGACAAAACAAGTCCATTAAAAGTGATACACCCCCAAACAGACCGCCCAGGGACCCAACCCGATGTCAACGATGTGGTAATAACCAGCATCAGCGAGGCCAGCGATGCCCAGCTAGCGGTGTAGAGTGTTTTAACTGTCACAATCGGGGCCACTTCGGCAAAATGTGCAAAACCAAGAAAGCAAATGTCCATGAAGTACAAGGGGGCCAGCACAATCAAGGTGCACAAGACAGCGAACACGCAGTAAATTTTCCCAGTGATGACTCATCACACAGTCTCTTCTTAGGAACACTTAGCGCAGAACATCCCAAAGGCAAAACCACTGTGGAACAGCCCGGCCGATCTAAGGTTATGACTAAGATTCAGCTCACAGCAGATCCATTTCACAAACACGTTACAACCATAGTCTGTAAGGTTGACACCGGCGCAGAGGTCAATGTCATATCAGAAGCAGACTACAAGCAAATCTTCCCCAACCCAGTAACCCGACGCCTTGGCCCAGCACAACTTCTTACAGCCTATGGGGGCCACCAGATTAAAACTCTGGGCAGTTGCCAACTCTATGTACACCACAATGGCAATATCAAGAAGGTAACCTTCACCGTGACAGATGCTCCGGGTCCAGCAATACTTGGGTGTAAGACGTGTGAGGAGCTTGACCTAATCAAAGTAAACTGTAGCCTAGAATCAACTGAAGAGAAGCGGGCACACATCCCCCTGACCAAAGAGAGCCTTATCAGTGATTTCCAAGACTGCTTTGAGGGGCTTGGAACTTTTAACATGAAACCATATCACATAGTGTTAGACCCCAAAGCAGAACCAGTTGTTCACGCACCTCGAGCAGTACCAGTGCACCTACATAAGATGTTTAAGGATGAGCTTGACCAAATGGTAGAACTTGGTGTCATAGTCCCTGTGAAAGAACCCACAGAATGGGTCAACAGTATCGTGCTGAGCAAAACAACAAATGATGATGGTGTAGTTACTAAGCTGAGAGTTTGCCTAGACCCACGTGATCTCAACAAATGGGTCAAACGAGAACACTACTACACCAAAACCGTAGACGAAGTAGTAGCCCAATTACCTGATGCAAAGTTCTTCAGTATCATTGATGCGAAGAAGGGGTATTGGCATGTCCCACTAGACAAACCAAGTTCGCTACTGACGACATTCAATAGCCCCTTCGGCAGGTATCGCTTTACAAGACTCCCTTTCGGTCTGATCGTGTCCCAGGATGTCTTCCAGAAGGAGTTAGACAACGCCCTAGAAGGTCTGCCAGGCGTCACAGGAATTGCAGATGACAACTTCGTCTATGGATCCACAGAGAAAGAACATGATGAAAACCTACTGCGACTGATGGAGAGAGCCAGAGAGAAAGGAATTAACTTTAATGCTGACAAGCTACAGTTGAAGTGTGATGAAGCGAGTTTCTTCGGCCACACCTGGACACCCGAAGGGGTCAAGCCAGACAACAAGAAGGTGTCAGCCATACTTGCCATGAAACCCCCTGACAATGCCAAGGACCTACAGAGCTTCCTCGGCTTAGTGAACTACCTGACACGGTACTCAAGCCAGTTGGCAACACTCACTGCACCCCTTCGTGAGCTGACAAAGAAAGAAATAGCATTTGTGTGGGGTCCAGAATATGACATTGCATTCCAAGCAGTCAAACAGGAAATATCATCCATGAGTGTGTTGAGATACTTCGATCCGAAGGCAGATACAACCATTCAGACCGATGCATCCCAGAAGGGGCTGGGAGCTGCCCTCTTACAACACGGCCAGCCAATATGTTATGTTTCAAGGGCACTTACTGACACTGAACAGAATTACAGCAACATAGAAAGAGAGACACTGGGTGTGGTGTGGGGGCTAGAGAAATTCCACTACTTCATCTATGGGAAACATTGTACCCTCCACACAGACCACAAACCCCTTGAGTCCATTTTTAAGAAGCTCGCACACTGCCCACCCAGATTGCAGAGGCTTCTCATAAGAGCCCTTAAGTACGACGTCACCGTGAAATATGTCAAGGGATCAGAAGTACCCATCGCAGACGCTCTATCCAGGGTCACCCCTCAGCCCTGCATGAAAGCCGACTTGCCAAACCAAATCAATGTCCATCACATTACAAGGACACTCCCAGCGTCGCCTATCAAACTACAACAAATAAGAGAAGAAACAGCAAAGGATAACACCTTGGCACTACTGAGAGATATCATCTATGAGGGCTGGCCAAACAGTAGAAGTGAATGTCCCCTGCCATTATGCGACTTCTGGAACTTTAGAGATCTCACAATTGAAGACGGGATCATACTAAAGTGTGATCGCATCGTAGTACCGCCCAAGCTAAGACCAGATATCCTGAAGACCATCCACCAGGGCCACCTTGGGGTGGAAAAATGCCTTCTCAGAGCTCGTTCCGCTGTGTATTGGCCAGGAATCACAAATGACATCACCCAATGTGTCAGCCAGTGTGAAGCTTGCCAGAAACACCAGAAGAGAATGCAAAAGGAACCGCTGCTACAACCAGAGCTGCCATGTAGGCCGTGGGAAAGACTGAGCTCCGACTTATTTGAATACAGAGGTCACCAGTACCTATTACTATCAGACCATTATAGCAAGTTCCCGATCATTAGGAAGCTAGCTGGCACCAGTTCCCTTGCCATAATAAATCATATGAAAAGCATTTTTGCTGAACATGGAATCCCCTCCCAGCTCATAACGGACAATGGGCCACAGTACAATTGCCGAGAGTTTCGCCAGTTCACAGAAGCATATGGTATAGAGCATACCACAAGCTCCCCACTGTATCCCCAGTCGAACGGATTTGCAGAGCGCATGGTACAGACCGTCAAGAACACACTACGCAAGTGTGATGAAGAAGGAGAGGACCCATACCTTGGAATACTGTCGTACAGAACCACACCAGTTGACCACCAATTAAAGTCACCCGCAGAGTTACTCAACAACAGGAAATTCCGAACCACCCTACAAGCTGCACAAAGAGCCCTCCTCGCCGGTAGTGACAGAGATCAAGTCAAAGAAAACCTTCATGAGGGACAGAAACAACAGGCGCAGTACTACAACCGCTCTGCGGGACCACCATTACCACCACTACATGACGGCCAACACATCCGCCTGTATGACTCGCGTTCCAAGACATGGCAGCCAGGGACAGTCCAGGGACAGACTTGTGCACCAAGATCCTATACAGTTAAATCGAGCACAACTGGAACCGTGTACCGCCGCACAAGATCCCAACTCAAACCTGATACTGCATTCAGCGACCATGCGAACACACAAGGGCCGCTAGTGAATCACCCTACGCCTAGTGACCAGGAGGGAAGACAACCTGGGCAACCAGTGGAACCGGCCAATGATGTAGCCACCACAAGGAACTCGCCGATGCCAGTCATGAGACCCCCAGAGCCCACCACCATAGCTACGGCAGGACATGAACATGGATACGTAACCCGATCAGGAAGGGTTGTAAAACCGAACATTAAACCTAGTCTGTGAACATTCGTTACAAACAATGTTAGAGAGGGAGATGTCATATCACGTGACTTAATTTATGCCACGAGGCATTCTGTTGTTGTTGTACATGTTACGCCGTCCGCCATGTTGGACGTGCCAGTTTACTTTAGGACATTCCGAACAGTTATAGTCATATTACAGTCTACTTAGAAAGCTTGTGTGTCCGGAGAACTGTTCTATATTATATTACACAACTCAGCAGGAGTGCCCTTTGAAATGGTCAACAAGAGAAACGTCTTTGCAGCAGCCGAATACAAAATTTTGATTAAATGTCCAAATGCAGTGAATTTGTTTTACAAGGCAGGGAACAGGGAACACATCAAAGGTCAGTGGGTATTTATACTTTGGTGTGACGATATATCGATTTTAGACCCCACAGGCACGGGTTCAGAATGCATCCTTTGCAGCTTTATGAAGGCAGTTAGTGCCCTAGAAATGTTCACAGAATATTACGCCTACATTTAGGCTATGTTTAATTCATAGTTGGTGTTAAATGGGATAGAATTTAATTATAAATGACGAAATGGTAGCATACAAAATGAACGGCGAAACACTGCCGTTTAGTGTAGACGTACACTGTACCAAACTTGTGTCAATGATTTGTGATACCTTTCAAAACAAGAATTTTAAAGTTTAGAACAAAACTATTCAATGTATTTATATGTTTTTAGGCAATTACGGCGCCAGTTTCATCAGGAACAATTTTGGCGGGATTAAAAATGAAATTTGCACGGTAAAAATAGGTCTTAATTATTTCATTTACCTTGACAAATGCTAAGCATCAAAGTTGCTTGCTTCAAAGGAATAATTCATCGGGAAAAAGTCAAGCTAGTGGATTGAAATGCGATTGTTGATAGTAAGAAACTGGCTTACGCATGAATACGACATTTTCTCGAGTACATGTAGTAGCCGATTCACGTTGTTGCGTGCGGTCGATAAAGTCCGCGTAGGTATATATGACAGGTATCAGGTAACTGCAGCAAAATGTGTTTTTCAGTTTTAATCAGGTACGGACTTCTTAGCTTCATGGAGATAAAATTTCTTGGCTCTTTTAGACAAAACTATATCTCATTTCGTAGCCCAAATCGAAAACTCAAACTAACGAAAGTTATGGGGCCGGGAAAAATCACCAAGCACTGGATGACAGTCCGCGGTTTTAACGTGTTCACCGCAATCAAATTCATTGAGTTTCAATATCACGAAAATTTGCTCATACACTATGAACTAAAAAACTATTCTTTGAAGTTGCGTTAACCAAAGCAAATGTGAGAAGCATCTGCCTCTAAGAAGTGTTTTGACGATGCCTGATTTCATCCTCGTATTTCATCGAACCATAGTTAAGCTTAATACTAACAGCAGATGTCACAGTGACAGTGTCTTAAGAGAGCTTAAATTAGTAAGAACGTACATGCAAACCAGATGTGGGTCAGCCAATCTTTTTTCTTTTATAGGTATATTCTTCAATACTCTACTGTACATAAAATGTTTCATGCCTTAGGTTTAAGTCTTGAATGCTGGTGCATTTTATCGGTGCAATGTTATGTTGGAGGAATGAAGTTTCACTTCGTTGAAAACGCTGCACGCAACAGTACACCGATCATAAACTATAATGTAAACGCATGTACATGTATTTCATTTCTTTCTGCCGACAAACGTGCTAGTTAGATATTTGGTCAGTAGGAAAGTCGTCTATGTGACCGCGATAATTCAATGATATGCCTCATTCTGTTTTTTGGCTGTAACAGTAGTCATGTACATACAAACGTACGTGTTAAAATAATGGCGTGCTCTTTATGTGGTTTGACAGATTTCCATTAAACTTAATAAGCTGAGGGTCACTGGAACAAGCGTAGTATTGTGGTTTTAATTACACGAAGAAAGATATTCTGTTTTAAATTCTTAAGGGCTATTGGTGAATTTCGCTAACGTTATCCAAGGTATGGCGACCATTATCCATGATTATTCTGTTATCGGATAACAGGATTCTCATTTAGTATAATAGACCGATAAGTGGCTAACATTAGCCAAGCTAATCATCTTCAGTAAAGGATATCTCTGATTGGCTCTAATGGTCAATAATGGCCGTTAATGAATAACAGTTTTTAGTACCAATTATAATGAAAAAGTACCAATTAAAATGAAAAGGTGTTTGATCCAATTATACGTTCCTGAGTGTTCATTCTTCAACTTGGTTTTTCCGGCTGGGTTTCCTTTAAGAAAGACCTTAACAAATGCTCTCAGCGTTTGGTAACATGAACTATCCGTTCCCTTATAAAAATGAATTTTGGTGTTCGCACATGGGGATTTGTTCACCCTGCTGATGTAAATATCAATAGCATCATTAAGATTCTCCTTAAGTTTATTGTCATCAATCTTACCAGTTTTAGAGTCTAAACAAGAGCCATTCAAAGTTGACGGGATAAACAAATTGCTATGGCCAAGAGCCAGGCATCCATTCTGCAACTCCACCCTGTTTCGATTGCTGGAGCCACTATCTCTAGTGGTTACGATAATCTGATGTTATATTTGTCCTGG
Source organism: Platygyra sinensis (assembly GCA_019787425.1). Classification (NCBI taxonomy): domain Eukaryota; kingdom Metazoa; phylum Cnidaria; class Anthozoa; order Scleractinia; family Merulinidae; genus Platygyra; species Platygyra sinensis. The sequence goes on along the minus strand of JAHPZR010003139.1, from coordinate 5,572 downwards.
TTGTAAAGATAACAAATGTGGGACAAATGTGTTTTCATATTTGTCCTAGATAAATACAAGACAAATACTGTTTGAAATTGAAGTCATATTTAGCCAAAGTACAAATATAAGACAAACCAGACAAATGTTTTAAACGATGAAAGCAATAAGTTAAGGCCCCAATGAAATCGTCTTATTCTACATATCTCTCCTTGTTTTTTTGAGTAGCATTCCCACTTGTCTATAGGGCCTGTTTGAGTTTCCATTCTCTGTACCACAACAGGGGCAGATGTAAGGGTGGTAGATTGGGTGGTTAGTACCCTGATCCCAGAGGTTTTCCTTGCTTTTTCTCCTCTCTTGATTACAAGTGTATATATCAAGAAAAACCTCTGGGATCAGGGTAGGCGGTTAGCCCGCTCTGTTTGGAGAAGCAGAAAATAAAAATATCAAGCATCAAATTCACTTCAGCAAAATGTATTTTTTTCAAAACAATTTCCCTGGAAATGATATACTGTACATAGATGGATTATTAAGAATGGTACTAAATGGATTACAAAATTAAAATACTTGTCTCTTCAAATAACAGTATTCACACATGGATGACTGCCTATCTAACCTTGTAATACAGCTGGACCCGGCTAATTTCAACAGTGCCACATATTTCGATTTCCTCTATTTTGAACTCATTTTAACTATTTTCTTTGGAAAATTAAACCTCACAAACTCTAGTCATTTCCCAGATCCTCGTACAGAGGTCTATTGTTTTGGGCTAAATTTTAATATACAAAAATTGGTCTCTTTGAAATTATAGCCAAACAAGAATCACTAAGGATGGATATGCCACTGAGCCTTTCAATTAATGGTAAATTAAATCTCATACAGACTAAGTCACACACTTCTAATAGAAATGCTATCATAAGTACATGTTCCTTTCAAGTGGCAAAACAAAGAGAACATTCTCCCTCTTCCATTTTTGCACAGTTCCAACAAATTTGCACTGAATCCTTTGAACAGGAATAAATGAGGCTGGACCTAATGGTTCAAAGATGTCCTTGCACCATATCTCTGTAGTGCCACTCTGGTGCATGTGTCTGTCAGGATGTTCCTGAAACCAGTTAACTCTGGCCATAATAAGAGTTCTCCATTCACCATCAAGAAAAACATTCTGCTTTACATAGTAGCTCACTACACCAGGCCTTGCATCACATGTTGCTGGATCAATGTTTCCATTTGCTCCCACCCAGGGAGCAATGACATAGGAAGACCGCTCGCTTCTTGAGTCAAGTGAACCATAACGCTCTCCCAAAAATTCAACTCCAGCATAGCGATCAAATATGGCAGTTCCATTTTGGAATTCAAATCCTTGGAGAAACACTGAGTATGAATGTGAAAGAAAATTCAGTTCATCATCATCAAGACAATCCATTCTGTGTGGTGATATGCAATAAAATAATGCAGTGTTAAACCAAAGGTTTCCCTTTGTTACTGGACCCTGTGATAGGGATAAGTGGTCTGCAGCAGAACTGACATCATAAACAGGATCAACAACAGAAGTCTTCATTTGACTGAAGACAGGTCCAAGTTTTTCCTTAAATAGACTTGGAAATGGGAGGTCCCTGATGTCTTGGTCCCGTAGAAACTTTCGCATTAATTGAATTTCAACCGCTCTCTGATTGGTCTTGAAGTCCCCAAGGACACCATTGAATCGTTCACATGAAAAAAGCCAGAAATTATGTACTGGTCCATAATCCACAACACAGTTGATTAAGTGGGAATGCAGGTGCATGTTAGGAGTGACTTCCAACTGCCCATATTTTTTTTCAAATTTCCTGCAAAACTGCATCAGTGATGAGTGAGCCAAAGCAAGGGAGCGAAAAGTTATAATGGGTGCGGTTAATATGCGGCAAGCCTTAACAAACAAGAGCCACAGTTTATAGTCTTCGGAAGGAAGATACTTTTTCAAAGCAAACTCTGAGTAAACAACAGTCCATAACTTCCACTGGTCTGATGTAAAGCTCGCAAAATTTGATGCAATCTTGTTTGGAATCCTTCCCATGTTGGATGGTACTTTCATGTTATCAATCAATTCTTGGATAGATTTGAGATCATTCTGCTTCAAAATTTTATTTGGTAGCCAAACATTTTTCATCGTATGCTTAGCAGTTCCAAGAAATAAATTGTGCATTGGGTCAATTATAGTAAACCTGATACAATCAAAGTACTCCAGTTTCATAAGTTCAGTGTATCTTGTACCATATTTTGATCGCTTATTTTCTCGTCCTTGATAGGTGTCCTCAGCAAGTATTTCTTGGGCTTCACAGCGATGCTCAATATTTGTTCGTGGCATGCAATTTTCAAATCCACCAAAGTTCATCTTAGTGCCAAAATGTTCACCTGGAATGAATTCTTTCTTGCATTTTGAGCAGCCTCTTCTTGCACCATGATCCAGAAAACCACACAATTTTCTTGCCGCGGGGACATCACAGGCCACTAACAATAGTGCAGCAAAAAATCTCTCTGGTATCCTAGGTGATCCAGAATGACAAACTTCAATTCCATCTTCCCAGAGCTCGTTCAGTTCTGAAACAACGGGAACTAGATATGGATTGAGACTTGATGGTTCACCAGGGCCAGGGATAATACCAGCAACAATAATATTCTCTCTTCTGTATCTTTCCCCACGAGGTAAGTTCATCAAGGCAAGATAAATGACCCCTACACTGTATGAGGAATGTTTAAATGGCTGGAACCAATCAACATTCATCATTAAAGCAATGTTACGTTGATGGCTCATAAAGCATGAACCATCTGGTCCCTTGAAATCTCTCCAGACAGTACCATGGATCACATCACTTAATAAATTTGCTATGCTGGTCCTCTCTCTTGCTCTCCAAAGTTCGCACCTTGATGTAAAACCAGGGCGTTGGAGAAAAAGTTTTAATGTTTCAATAATGCTATTGTAGCAGTACATCTTTTTGGGGTACAGCTTAAGTTTTCCATCTTGAAGTTTGACCTCCTTCAAAAGAACTTCATTGCATGACTTTTGATGAGCTCTGAGTCTGTGGTTTGGAAATTCCACAAAGGAGCATTTCTTTGACCGTCTCCTTCCACCTACTGTTTCATATGCAGAGTCATAATTGTAGAGAGAGCTGCACTTTGGACAAACAACAAACTTTTGCAAATAGTCCTTGTGAAGACCAAAATATTTCTTCAGCATGTACAAACTTGATGGAAATGATGCTCCAAATAATACCATCCATGGGATTCGCTCAGACAAAACAGAAAAAAATGCATGGAAGAACTTGAGCAAGATTTCTATTCCACGGTCAGCAATGTTACAGTTTGTCCACCAGTAACAAATGAAAAGAAGGAGCCAGTTGATGAGGATGTTCTTGTTGATTGATTCAGGATCTGTCTCAATGGCTCCTGGAAAGTTTGATTCATCCAGGTCTTCCAAAACATTTTCTTCTAATAAATCATCCCAAACCTCTTGACTTGCCTTATGTAATAACTGCTCATGGTATAAACCATCCTCGTCACCTGGTTCCCCAATGGACTTGTGAATAAATTCTTCATCAAATAACCTCCTATCTTCTTCATCTAGATTTGCAAAGTAATACTCTGGATTCTCATTACTGTCATCTGAAAATAATTAAAGTTAGAGAGTCAAATTATTGTCCATAGCTGAAATTGATGCTAACAGGATATGAAAATAGCAGTGCTAAATTTTCTACATTGGTAGATCATTCTGCAGTAAACAAGTTAAATTTGTCATTTGCCACATGAAAATAGCAATGCTGAGATATTTTGCATTGCTTAGTTGATGTTTTTTTGTCTTAGTGCCCCAAACCATGCTTGTAGCTGCTTTGATTTAATTGTAATTATTAATTTGTATACATGTAAGTCTCGTCGAGCAACACTGAGGCAGTCGATGTACACAGAGGAGAAAAAAAGGAAACTGGAGGAAGTGCTCTCCATTGACTACATGTCACCCGAGGAGAGTGTGTATGAGACAAATTCAGATGAAGATGAGGGACAAGGTAGATTGACAAAATTGGTTGTAAAACAGTTTGAATGGCGTTCAGATGAATTGACAAGGGAACTGAAAAGTCTGGACAGAAAAGCAAACAAGAAGTGAACGGGGAAAGAGGATGATGGTCAAGCGGGAGGAAGGAGGTTTTGTGGCAAACAGCTTCCATTGCCATCCAAAGACTGCGCCAGCTTGGGCCTTAAGTGCTGACTTGTGAGATACTGTATTTCCTCGAATAATAGCCGCCCCTCAATTAATCGACTCCCTTGAATAATTTCCCCCCCCCACCCCCTTTGACCGAAATATTTAAAGTAATCGCCTTCCTCAAATAATTGGTAATACATGAAACATGTATTTCACTTTTTCTCTATTGCTTGGTATGATAATTAACAATTATTCACTGAAGTGGAGGTAAATATACCAACACTTTAACTGACACTGAGGTGAATAATTATTGTTTTGGTAGATACCACACAAGCTGAATAACTAGTCGACCAAAGAGTAACTTTATTTCTGACAATATACCGACAAAGGCCATTTTATTTTTTCCGGCTGCTCAGATCGGGGTGAATAGAACTTGGCTAATCACCTCCGAGCTAGCCAATCAGCGTGAGTGAAAAGCACTATTCACTTGTGTGGTAAATTATACCACACAAGTGAATAGTACTTTTCACGCACGCTGATTGGCTAGCTAGCTCGGGGTTGATTAGCCAATTACTATTCGCCTCCGAGCAGCCAAAGAAAAACAAAATGGCATTTGCCAGTATATTTTCACAAATATAGTTACTCTTTGGGCCGCTTGTTATTGAGCTTGTGTGGTATATTACTAAAACAATTATTCATCTCAGTGTCGGTGAAAGTGGTGGATATTTACCTCGCTGCTTCGTGGCTCGGCAAATATCCACCACTTTTCATCTTCACTTTGGTGAATAATATTTAGGGAGCGGCCTTCTGTGAGAAATATTTGAAATAATCACCTCCCTCGAATAATCGCTTTCCCTTGAATGATCGCCCCCTTTTAGAGCAAAAATAAAAATAAGCACCCTGGTTAATGTTTGAGGAAATACAGCAACTGAATTGCGAGTGTCGAATGATTAATAACAGACTAGGGGTTTCATTAGTATTTTTTGGTTTTCACAGGAAGACAAAACTATTTAAACTTAATGTTTTATAAGACTTTTCGCTAAATGGTCAAACCAACCATTAAGTTTATCTTTGCAGCCAGTCAATTTGCCGCTGGTGTCTGGCTCTTAATGAAAACCCTAGCCTGTAATGGATTTTAGAATCCATCCTTCCTTCCTTGAATTTTGATATAGATGTGATTGATGTTATTTTATTCATTTGGAAACAGAATGCTTAGAAACAACCAAACAAAAAATACGTAACTTTATGTAAGTGTCGAGGTGACCTACAAGACCAGCTTTTGCATGAAAACATTGTATCTCACACATGAATACATGCTATCTTCACAAGTGAAAGGGTCACCATTGCTATAGTTTCATGATGAATTGTGGTTTTCAAAGCAAGAGTGGTTTAGCATTCTATTGGTGTTTATAATAATGG
>JAHPZR010003138.1:22500-29684 GCA_019787425.1 Platygyra sinensis | reverse complement strand
CTTTAAGTTAACGAAAAGAAGCAATCATGCAGATTGATTTACTATATGCAGAAAACATTGATCTACAATATTATTGCAATGTTAAAAAAAATCCAACATTGATAAGATAAATATGAAACAAATGAAATGATTAATTCAGTTCACCGCACATACCTCATCCTTTTCCTTTTCGAGATTCCGCACCTTCTCCATCAAATCTCTGATCTTCCTACGATCGGCTTCGCGTTCCTCAATAACCTAGAGCAAAAGTCAGTGAGATAGGGGAACTAACAGCGGGCCCACTAGATTAGACTAGGGAAAGGCGATAGCTAAAAAGTCAGGAGTCACCCAAACTATTGTTACAAACTTAATGAAAAGACGCGAAAGGATAATTGCATGTCTCATCGTACTCACTTCTTCTAGATTCATTTGGAAGCTTGCATTTCTTTGTCGTAGATGTTCTAATTCTTCTGCCATCTACAATCAAAAGACATAAGTAACTATTTCTCAAGGTCTCTTTTCTAGATTGCTGCCATTGAATTCTGTGGATTTAATATAGAAAGCAGTTAATCGTTTAGAGCTGCGTTTCAAGCTGATTTCAGTTTGTCGTTATCAAAACAATAGTCTCTTGTTTTTCATTCATCACTATTGCAATAAAGCTGGATTCTTCCGGCAAAACGTGGCTGATAAGTATTTCATTAACTGCAACTACAGTATATGTCATTGAAATTAATAGACTCTGCCGGGATCCACTCAAGGGATACCAAAGAGTTTTTTTTTTATCCTTCACTAGTGCTTCGTACCTCCTTGTAATCATTCTCAGATCTGCTAGTGCTGGTAACTGTTTTGGCCGCTCTCTGAAAGAGGGACAGCATCGTCGAGGATTACATCTCACATAATTATTGTAATGGCTCGTGATTTATACAAAGTCGACAGAATGAACAAATGAAGAGAGAAACACATACCCGCTGTTTGCGCAAATCCTCGAAAGTGATTCTTCCTTCAAGCAAATCCAGTAGAAGAGTATGTTGCTCACTTTCTGTTTTGGTATAAAGGTCCAAGAAATCACTTTGCGTGACTTTACTTTGGCGTGATTCAGCAATTTTTAAAACTAACGCAAAGCATCTGTTTGATAGCTTCGCTACCATCATGTAATGGGCCATTGAATGCTGTAAGGCGAGTAGAGAAAAGAAAGTTAGAAACTAATAGTAAGCGTAACACTCACTAGACTACTTTGGCAGTGGAAATATGACGACGGTATTTTACACAGAACTGAAAAAAATGTTTCATCAGCGTTTACTGTGTTCCATGTTGGTGAAGCACGCAATTTTGGGAAACATTGTTAGTCGATGACGGGATTCCAACCTGAGCCAGATTGGTGGGGAGCAAGCAGTTCTGACCGCTGCGCTTAAACGCCTTCGATACGAGATCATATTCTTCAGATTAAAATAGGTGATCGATTTTACGGACACAGCAAATAAGCAAGCTTTGATGAAGACATCCCTGAATGTCGCCTGCCACCTGACTGAGAAGAGAAAAAAATTGTCGAGCTCCTATTAGCAAATAGAATAAAATGAAAACTGAACTTGCCTTTTGGGCCATTTATTGTTTTTTTCCCCTACCTGCCCCCGACAAAAAGGAAGCAAAAACGGTAACAAGTTGCTTACCATAGCTTGACTGTAGCATATTTGTTTTTTTATATCGACATATTTTCTTTAAACATAAAGTCGATAAATAGACTTACTGGTTTCTATGTATTGATAATAGCCTTTCGCCATTTAGAGTATATGCTTCCTTCAGTGAGAGGCTCGTCTGATGCACTTAATCCACCCATTTAAAAAAGTTGCTTGCGTATCTCTTTCACTATTTCAAGGAATGCGGGTGGCTGCGCTTGGCTTGCTCCAGCAGAATTGACTTGAGCATCTGGTGGCGGTTTTGGTGCCAGCAATTGCAACCGATTAGAAGGAGGCTGATACTGGCCGTGAAAAGAGTCGAAAGGGAAAGCACGAGAGCTTATAGTGGGTATGTTGTGAAATGGGGGATATACGTAATTCACATATGGAGGATACGTTGCTTGAACTGAAGGTGGTTGTGTTGGTACACCTGTGATGTTCTGCTGTGCGGCATGAATATTAGCTTGATTTTGATCAGGCAAGGAAAACCCATGTGTGCTGATTCCAGGAAAATTGAACAAAGAAGTGGCGCTGAAGGCAGCAGTTGCTGTTGATGTGGTCATATTTGTTGAAGCTGCTGAAGGCGATGAGACCTGGCATTGCAGGTTGACTGCATCTGTTCTTTCATTGGCACTGTTCATTGCGTAAGAATATGTTGTTACAACAGAGAGTTCACTGGAAGAAGCAACTCATTAATAAAACGGACTGCGAATAACTAAGTTAGCGATGTGGATTGTATTTTATATAATTATGACAAGCGCGGTCGATTTACCCTTCCGTGATGTATCTAGAGCACGAAAACGTCTAGATCAATTTAAGGAAATGCTTGTCAAGAGACGGCGAACGAAAAGTGATTAGATAGTAAGACCTAATGGCTATGCAATACACACACTGGATGCCCTCTGTCCTATCTGTTATTGAAAAATGCAACCGCCTTTTATTCACAACCACGTGCAATTTCCTTTTTACGTGAGAGTGGTTTGTAAGTGGGGATTGCACATGATGACCATGGTCACGGGATCGGAGCATGGCACAATTTTACGGTTGCATGTGGTAATTTATTTGCCGTACTAACACGCGGAAAATTTTCGCGGAAATATGGCAGCTTTGATAAACTGTATGAAAAGGTACACGGGCCAGGGTTTCGAAGTGGAACATTTGCGTGCACCCATGATATACCACAACCTGACAACAGGAAATCCGCTGAGCTGCACGTACACGATTAAACTGAATGTATTGTCGGTCTCACTGTGATTGAAAGTTTTAAGAAAAAAGGTCAGAGGCTCCATTTTGTAACGATTATGCATAGAAAAAAAATGGAAAATATTCCTCCCACTGATTCGAATTTTCCATGAAAACTGTCCTTTGGAAATTACCTCCATGACGGTGCCAATGTGCTCACCATTTCAACTGATTATGATCTGTAGTGATTTGATCCCTTTCTCTTTTACTCTAAAAAAGGGATTTTGTCTTAATTTTGTTTTCCCATGTGTGAATAGTCTGAATACAAATCATTGCTATTGCTAACCACTATGAATAATTGCGGTTAGGGAAACACTGACCCAATGGAAAAAAGTGAGGCTCGGTTTTATTGTTGTTGTTGTTGTTGTTTTTTTTTCAACGTTAATGTTCTGGAGAATTTTGAGCTAGGTCCTACCCTTGAAACTCGTTAACTCTTTCAATGGAGCCTGCAACAGTGTTGGGTTGATCCCCAATATACAAGATCGAATTACTCGGAAGGGTCTTCGAGAAAAGTGGCATTATAATTTCCGCCTTCAGTGATTGATTAAGCATAATTTGACGCCCAAATTTGAAATGGAGCGGGAATTTTGCATTACATCTTCAGTTTACGAACCTTTGCATTTGTGATGATGGCAGCGATTTTTTCTCTGTTCCTAGCCATTTTGGCATCAACGGTCCTACATTTTACTCACGATGCTACTGATAAAACAAAAAACGACACCGTGGCCGTGGATGAGTTAAGTCTGGAGAGTCTCTTTGTGTCCCGGGCCAGTTCTTTGAGTAGTCTTAAAACCCTTTTTGGAGGTGGAAGTGGAGGCCCTGACGATGACAATCCACATGACTTCAGTCCAGGAAGATGGCATTTGTTTCCTACTATGGATTACGATGCCTTATTCTGGTATGACTTACAATGGAATGGACCGAAAACAGTCTCACTCTTTCCAAAGAACTGGTATGAAGATGAAGAACTGGTATTCGCATGGAACTCCATTTCGGCGAAGCAAAGAGGAAAGAAAGTCGCAGCGGAGGTTAGCCTTATACCTGTCGTTCTATGCGTTATCGCTTTAGGTTTAATATTGGCTTTCAAATTTGGAATATGTAACTATGCTTTTTTTCTTTATTTATTTGTTTGTTAGGCAAACACCGAAACTAGTTGTTATTGTCAAGGGGCTTGTAATTGCAAGACCTTCGTTCCACTGAAAACTGGCACCAGTCTACTGAACACATACCTCAAGCATCCTGTCACGCAAGAAATCATCCTGCTTCAGTGTGATGAGAAATATGCTGGTGAGGAACTTTATATCATTCGGAAAATTAGCCATGTTTTGGACATAGACCTGAAGACTTGGAGGATTCTAATTGATGGACAACCGGTAAGATCCTATTCCAGTTGCAGTCATTTTAGCTGCGCAGTGTTTTCATGCTTTTGTGATAGTATGAAGAAGTAAAAGTAGAAGAGTAACACAACAGAACACACTCGCCCTTTGGGGGCACCTCTTTTCATTACTTTAGAAAACCTCATAGTAAATAACAAAAATCAGCCGGTTCTTGTGGAGTCATGAAGGACACCCATCTCGAAAATGGAATGCATTAGACAATCCAGAAACACTAACTATACGCAGTTGGACAGAAATTCAACTGAAAGTATCTTCAAGGTAAAGCTGTAAAAAAAAAAAATAACTCTGTATCTATTTGTACATTAAAGATGAACTGGAATCATCATTTAAAGCAAGGGTCTTTGATAGAAGTGATCCCAAGACTGCGAGGTGGAGCTAGAAGTGCCAAACGTGCAATGAAGGCAAGTCTCTCCGGTTGTCTAGCACAATTTAACAGGGGATTCCTTGGTAGTTTATGTACATGTATTACCGATAGTTGGGTTTGACGGTTTATTTAACAATATGACATCTTTTAATGAAGTGGTAGGCAAGAGAAGGCAAATTTCAATTCGCCATGAATTTGGTCATAACAATATGGATATTTTACCTTCTAGCCACTTGTGGAAACAACAACTCAACAATCTGCTCTTGGAAACAGGTGGCGAGGAAGAGGTTAGAAGGGTAAGTGGTGTACAGAGTGCCTGTGCTAAATACCACCATAAAAGTACCTTCAACCGATGTCAGAAGACCGAATTGCCTAACACCAGAATATGAAAGTGAAAAATGTAACGACTCTTTTTTTTTCTCTAAATGACAGAGTTTACTTGAGGAGAGTTTCTCCGACAGTTGGGATGCTGGTGAAACAAGTGACGAAGAAAACTTGCGCCCTTCAACACCAATCGTGGCCACGTCGATCGTAGCAAAAAGGACATCAAGCCAAATCCGAACGGCAATGAAGGAAGGAAATAAGGTAAGTTCCTTTTTATCTCATTGCTAATTTTATACGTCGTGTCATTTAATGTGGCTTTCAAGAATATTTACATTCGGAAAAAGCTTCTCTGGTACAATAATTGTAAAGTAAAGCAAATGAGCACAACAATCCCCAGCCTGAATGACATTGAAGCTACCACGCCAAAACTGCCGTTAATAAATGATACTTTCCAAGCAGGTTGGATGTTTCCCCTTGCATTAAAAAAATCTACCAGCTTTGAGCAGGTGTGCCATACGAGTCTTCCCATTTGTTTGCAGTGTTTGGAAAGGACATCTAAAAGGAAGCGAAAGGCCCTTTCAGCGGAGACTATCGACATGCTTATGGCAAGAAAGTGCTGCAAGAATAACTGCATCCCACGAAAACTGACAAAAGAGGAAATTGTCCAATGTAGGAAAGCATTCCAAGATCTGACGGAGAAAGATAAGAGATCCCTTATTGTAAACTTTTTTAAGTTGTCACAGTTTCATCGTAATGGAAGACGACACTACAGCTTCCGTGTAAATGGCAAGGATGTATGCCGAACCGCCTGGCTGAGAGCGAATAGTGTTTCAGCAACAACATGGGTGAAAATTGTTGATGAAAATTTCGCAATTTTTTTTCCGACTTGAGGGTTGATCCGACCGGTATTAAAACATAACCTAAAGCGTCTCGTGCACGTGTTTCAGGTCATTTCCACTTTTTTTTCTTTTTTGATACTCTTATAAGTAGGCATTTATTTTAAAGGTCAAATTTTGTTTGCTTTAGATTTCGCAGATTCCAAAAAGAGTACGAGCATGAAGGTAGGATTTCTACAGAAAGTGCAAGGAAAGGACGACAAGTCTTCAAACCAAGGAAACTGAAAGCCGAAGTATGGCTCAAAGGTCGGTGTTTTAATCTTTAGGCTCAAATTAGACCTTATCAAATTTATGTCAGTTTTCATGAAATTAGCAAATGATCAAATACCACTGATGTAAATATTTTTGTAGATTACGTAGAGGACAGTGCTGATCCAATTCCCAATGAAGACAGGTTTTGCTTACCAACGTGCATGACCAAGAGTGAAATATACAACACATATGTGGAGGAAATGAGAAGTGCTGGAGTGAAACCCATTTCTTTACCAATGTTCTCAAGAATGTGGAAAAAAAAAAGTTTCGCAATGTTATTATACCAAAGGTAAATGATCCTTACAGCTTTCAACTTTCTGAAAAATGATGGCATGTTATTCAGTTGCAGTCACCTTAATGCATTTGTTTTCTTGTTACCTTTTAAGGTCTTCTTCTGCATTTTTTTCAGGAAAACAAATTCACAAAATGTGGCGTTTGTGTTGCTTTAAAGTTGTGTCTTCAAGGGACCACTGACAAAGAAAAAAGAATGTCCTTCGCATACAAACGAAAGCTTCATAATGAACAACAAATGTAAGTCTAAGTCCCCAGGATAGTCCCCACAAAAGAGAGAAAGAGAAATGATAAACAGTCATATGGCTGAGGCATGAAAAACTATTGAAGGTTTGGTAGGTCTTCGTAGAAAGTAACTCGCAGAACTTTGCTTTCTTTCTTTCTTTCTTTCTTTCTTTCTTTCTTTCGCGGTACTAGGGCTGAGAGGAGAGCGTACTATCACAACTGTTTGAAGGCTGAAGTATCACCGAAGCAATATCTGTCTTTATTAATTGACGGCATGGACCAGTCCAAAACAAACCTACCACATGCAAACTGTCTTTCCAAGGTAAGTGCAATTCTTTCCTTTGGTATTGTAAATTAAAAATGAAGCAGTTTTAATGGATAACCTTGGCCACAACAAGAGTTCACAACATGAAGGATAATGTTGATGATAACGGCTGATTCTGCCCAACAATTTTCACTGTTCATTTTCCAGGACGAAACCTACCACTTTCTGAGGATGCATATAACTGGAGCCATCTTGCATGGAAGTGGGCGTATCTTT
>JAHPZR010003138.1:0-15000 GCA_019787425.1 Platygyra sinensis | reverse complement strand
TTTAGATTATGAATGTTTTCACATTTCCTCATGAAAGACTGCAAATAAAGTTTCCACTTTGCTTCAAAGCAGTTTTGTTTAACCTATTCCTTTCTCATTTCTCTTGAATGCTTGAAGCATTACATGTCCCAATCCGGGGTCCCAATCCTGACATGTGCAGAAGAAAAATTTCACTAAATCCCTGTTGCGTGACATACATCCCGACTGGCCTGCAGTCATTGTCAGTAACAACTCAGCAGGAGTGCCCTTTGAAATGGTCAACAAGAGAAACGTCTTTGCAGCAGCCGAATACAAAATTTTGATTAAATGTCCAAATGCAGTGAATTTGTTTTACAAGGCAGGGAACAGGGAACACGTCAAAGGTCAGTGGGTATTTATACTTTGGTGCGACGATATATCGATTTTAGACCCCACAGGCATGGGTTCAGAATGCATCCTTTGCAGCTTTATGAAGGCAGTTAGTGCCCTAGAAATGTTCACAGAATATTACGCCTACATTTAGGCTATGTTTAATTCATAGTTGGTGTTAAATGGGATAGAATTTAATTATAAATGACGAAATGGTAGCATACAAAATGAACGGCGAAACACTGCCGTTTAGTGTAGACGTACACTGTACCAAACTTGTGTCAATGATTTGTGATACCTTTCAAAACAAGAATTTTAAAGTTTAGAACAAAACCATTCAATGTATTTAGATGTTTTTAGGCAATTACGGCGCCAGTTTCATCAGGAACAATTTTGGCGGGATTAAAAATGAAATTTGCGCGGTAAAAATAGGTCTTAATTATTTCATTTACCTTGACAAATGCTAAGCATCAAAGTTGCTGGCTTCAAAGGAATAATTCATCGGGAAAAAGTCAAGCTAGTGGATTGAAATGCGATTGTTGATAGTAAGAAACTGGCTTACGCATGAATACGACATTTTCTCGAGTACATGTAGTAGCCGATTCACGTTGTTGCGTGCGGTCGATAAAGTCCGCGTAGGTATATATGACAGGTATCAGTTTACTGCAGCAAAATATGTTTTTCAGTTTTAATCAGGTACGGACTTCTTAGCTTCATGGAGATAAAATTTCTTGGCTCTTTTAGACAAAACTATATCTCATTTGGTAGCCCAAATGAAATTTCGTTAACGGCGAAAATTTTTCTCGGTATATAATAAAATTTAAATTTACATAATAAAATGTATAATAATAATTAAGTTTAAAACTGGATAAACCTATTAGCAAAATTTTATTGAAATTCTGTAGATAAAATTAACTACGAATTTGTAATTATATATATTCCCGCTTGCGGTGAACATGTTAAAACCGCGGACCTGTCATCCAGTGCTTGGTGATTTTTTCCCGGCCCACATAACTTTTCGGTTAGTTTGCAGTTTGTCGAGGTGGGCTAACCAAATGAGATATAGTTTTGGTACTAAAAGAGCCAAGACAGTTTTATCTCCATGGAAGCTAAGAGTGCGTTACCTGATTCAACTGAAAAAACACATTCTTGCTGCAGTAACCTGATACCTGTCATATATACCTACGCGGAGGACTTAATCGACCGCACGACCGCAACAACGTGAATCGGCGACTACTGTACTCGAGAAAATGTCTGTATTTCATGCAGTGAAGCCAGTTTTCTTACTATCACAATCGCGTTTCCATCCCCTAGCTTGACTTTTTCATTCCCGATGAAGTATTCCTTTGAAGCCAGCAACTTTGATGCTTAGCATTTGTCCAGGTAAAATGACATAATTTACGAAACCTATTTTGTTACCGCGCAAATTTCAATTTTTAAATCCCGCCAAAATTGTTCCTGATGAAAACTGGACTGGCGCCGTAAATTGCCTGAAAACATCTAAATACACATTGAATGGTTTTGTTCTAAACCTTTAAAATTCTTGTTATTTGAAAAGGTATCACAAATCATTGACAACAAGTTTGGTACAGTGTAACGTCAGTACACTGAACGGCCGTGTGTCGCCGTTTCATTTTTTGTACGCTGACCCTGTTCGTCATTTATAATGAAATTCTATCCTCTTTAACACGCAACTATCTGAATGAATTAAACATAGCCTAACATGTAGGCGTAAATGTTCTGTGAACATTTCTAGCTCGGCACTAACTGCTGCCTCCATAAAGCTGCAAGGGGATTAGCATTCTGAACCCTGCCTGTGGGGTCTAAAAATCCGATATCTCGTCGCACCGAACGTTATAACTAACCCACTGACCTTTGACGTGGTTCCCTGTTTCCCTGCCTTGTAAACAAATGCACTGCCAATATGGACGTTTGACACAAATCAAAATTTTGTATTCGGTCCGCTGGCAAGAACGTTTCTCCTTGTTGACGCATTTCAAAGGGCACTCCTGCTGAGTTTGTTTAGTGACAATGACTGCGGCCGGTCGGGATGTATGTTTCACGCAACAGGGATTTAGGTGACATTTTTCGAGCTGCACATGTCCGGAGTGGGACCCCGGGATGGGGGACATGTAATGCTTCAAGGCATGTCAAGCGAATGAGAGACGGAATAGGTTAAACAAAACTGCTGTGAAGTTCAAAGTGGAAACTTTATTTGCAGTCTTTCATGAGGAAATGTGGAAAAACATTTCATGAATCTAAAAAAGAGTGAACAGCGAAATGTGTGCGTTACACACATTCGCGCACGAAAGCAAATACGACAATACTATAATAAGCCGTTGTGTAAACTCAAATCCTGAATTATGTGCTTTTATGTGACACGGTGAACAGGGGAGTTTCACATGGAACGTTCTTTTACTTCACGTCCAGTCGGGGGTCCATGAAGGTACAAAAGGGTGTCAGTGGAAAAAATGGACCGTAGGGAAAATCTGAAAGCCCGGCGACTGAAGGAGAACATTGGTCATTTTTGTCCACTCGCGCTCTTGTTTTCAACCGCTTCCACGCCCCACCAGCACTGATTGTCTTCCCAAGTGCCCAGTGTTGTTGTGTTCAAATGCATCTGATGCACAACAAGCATGCACTTTCAATTTTGGCACTTAATACGCTACGTAAGATTCACACCAAAAGACATATTACAGCATGTAAAACAGAGGAAACCTACATGTACAAGATCATTCCGCTTGGGCCCTTGAGGTATGAAGCTATAAATATTTCTTTAACAAAACCTAAACGAATGCCCGACTCAAGATTTTTTTTTCCTCCTCCGGCGATCCATGGTACGTTCTCCCCTGATCATTGTACATTAACATTAGGATAGACTAGAAGAAAAAAAAAAAGACCATCGTCCGCTCGATCTGGAATTTTTGCGGCTGTAGAAATATCACATTCATTTTAAATTAACTTTTATTTTCATGGATTATAGGTTGGTGACACCGACGAACAGTGGTGCCGTGTGCAGGAAGCCAGGGACAAAGCCGGAGAGGACGAGTGTCCCTTTTTAAATAGTATGGAGTTGTACCCGGCTTTGGCTACGGATCAACACCAAGGTCAGGCAATTTCCGCCTGACCAACCGCCAAGTAAAACGGCCAAAAACTGCAGGAGAAATGAAAGAGCAACCACAGAAAAGGTAAAATTGACCTTAAGCTTGGATGGCAAAGACGGGAAAAACGTCGGGCCGCAATTTTTTAAGTATGGCTGATCATATCCTTTGTTTTATTATGGTGGTCGATGATTTTATGCCAAACCTGATTGTATCAGCTCACTACTCAACAACAGAAAACAGAATTACCATGGGCAATTTCAGCCGCGTACCCCTTTGAAAAAGGCTGCCTACATAGTTCAAGAGTGTACATTGGTTTCACTGTAGAATAACGTATTTAAAGGGTACTTGAGACTGCAAAAGGTCTTTCAACTCAACCTTACTGAACCTTTTCCTCCTCAGAGTGATTTTTATGTATCGTATTAGTATTGTGCATGGGCCCCAGTGATAAGTGCAGGAAAGGTCATGCAAATGATGTCTCCTGATTGGCTGAAAAGAGTAAGTCTTCACTTTGATTGGTCAACAAACTCACCTCCATTATGTTCTTCCCCAGTCCCCGCAGCATTAAAGTAATGACTAGTATTGCAGCACGCCTGACTTCTGCTGACTTGTCAGTTTTCAATACTGCTGACACACAACTGAAAATCTGGTAAACAAGAGAAAGGTCTTTTTTTGATATATTGATCTGTGCATGCTAATAGACAGTCAACTTAGGCATATGGGACTACTTCCTAATGAATGAAGTGAAAAAAACAGGGTCATTAAGGCTCTTTGTCCCAATGTACCAATTTGCAACCTGCAAGAAAGCACGTTCAGGTTTGAAACTTCTCAACCCAGTTGGGCGGACCCTCTGTGAACAATTTTGGGACTGCAATCTTGGCTTTGCTCCCATGGAAGGGGTCCCAAATGGATCAAGTCTCACCTCAGACTCAGCACTGTGTGTGTAATCTTGTCATTGTTAGCTGGTTACAGACCACTGACACCAGAAACAGTGAACACATGCTCAGAAAAGGGATGGTCCAAAGTAGGGGGAGTGGGGCAGGGATGGTGCAGTGGTAACAAGGTTTTCCCTAACCAAGATGGGCTGGGCTTATTCTGGCCTGTTGCCACAGGCACGTTGAGTTTACAGAGCTCTCAAGTTGATTGTCACAAAGAGTGAGATTCTCGACAACATGCATGTAGGCCTCCGCTGTTGACCAGATGGGTCTGAGGTCATAATCACCCAGGAAACGTTCACAGATTGAAGAGTTTAAGACTAATATTCTGAGCGAAATGTGACACTTTACCAGTAAAATAGCAAACCACTGACTGGTATAACACTACATGTAGCTCTGCACAAGCAAACAGGTCTGGGCTGGGTTGTTCAAAAGCTGGCTAACGCTAACCCAAGATTAAAAGTTAGCGCAAGTATAAATTCTTCTTATGTGTAAAAAGGTTTTAACTTCTTAATGTTTGAAATATTTCAAGATTAATCAAGCTCAAAACTGAAGGACTAACAATACAATTCTTGCTAATCCTGGGTTACCTTAATCAGGCTTTAAACAACTCTGTCCTGGAGAATAGAAGAAATTCAACAACTACAGACTATTATCTTGACCTAGTACCAAATTCTCCAAACTTAATTAAAAAGAATGTTCAGATACCAGTTAAGAGAATCTCTATTTTGAACTACCCACCTCATGTACAACTGGACCCAATGAGAACCTCAACAACTGGCAAACATCACCAAGATTGGAGAGACTGCTGGCCCGGACAAGAGGCTCAGGCATCCCTTACCCCAGTCAACAAGGCTGATAAAAGATGTTGAGAATATCTAGGTACCAGTTCACTGCAGTTCCTGGTGGCTCGGACCAGAGCCTCTCCTAACTTCATTCTTTGCTCAGGAGATCTGGCAGGTCGGTTTGGTAAGGGTAAAGCTGCAAAAGTTTAACAGTTTCTAACGATCAATTGCGACATTAACAACATGATATTGAATTTATGGAGACCTCGGAAAAAATCTGAGTCCCAGATGGGATTTGAACCCACGACCCTTTGTGATCTAGTCGGATGCTCTAACCACTGAGCTACTGGAGACTCTATGGTGAGCAAGGGTCAATTTGTGGGTCTCGACCGGAACCGCATCACATGGCTACACAGCCAAGTAATTACTGGCACACATGAACTCACTAAAACAGCATCGCGCTGTCACATTAAAGCATATCAAGATGCAGCCAACCAACCTCCAAAGTGAGTATATTGAAGATGAAACAACAACAACATGATATTGAATTTTATGGAGACCTCGGAAAAAAATCTGAGTCCCAGATGGGACAATTTTTACAATTTTAAATATTTACAGCAAGATCTGTTTTGCACGATGCATGGCATGGAATACACATTTTATTGACTTTATATAAAAACTGTATTAGAGAAATAATTGCCACATTCACATCCATATTTAAAGGTGGTGGATCGGGAAGATTTACCATGTAGCAGTGCTCTGAAAATTTCTAAAGACATTTAATTCATTTCCTATGTCCAATCCCAGGATGAGTTTGTCCACAATGCAGTCATATGTACTTTTCCATGGAAAATTGGGGAAAATATACTGGTCTTCATTTACATGGGATTTTCTTTGTCTGCATTAACTGGAGTTTACGTATTCATTGAAAGTGAGCCAGTTAAGACTCATAAATAGCTCAAATACTGTAAACTGCCACTAACAAGCCCTTGGCTTATAAAACTTTAGGGCATTTAGTTAACAAATAAAGAAACCAAAGCCATGTATTACACTGTGATAAAACACAACAGGTATTTGAGAACACAAAGGAAATGTAGAAAACATGAGGTGCAGGCGAGTGTTTTCTACATTTCTCTTGAGCATTCTTAAAAGTCCGCAGCTTTTTCTGTGTTTTATTCTCTGATAAAACATGGGTTTTTGACTAATCAGAGCATGCACAGGTTCCTATCTATATTATAAATTGGCTTATAAACGGAAGGGCTTATATCCTAGGGAGCTTATAAATAGAATGAAACAACATTTCCAAACAAGCTACAGCTGTACATGTTGATCAAAATAGGTTTTAATTTGATGTACTGGTAATTAAGCTTTAAAACATCATAATAAATGAATTTAAAACAAGGAAAGCCACAGGTGGGCTTATATTCAGCAGGACTTAATAAACCTGGGTGTATTTTTGGGTTTACAGGTACATGGGCCTATAACCCAGGGGAGGGGGGGGGGGCTTATATTAGCTGCAGTTTGAAGTATGTCAGCATTGAGTGAGAATTTAGTCCATAGACACAAGACAAGTACATGTAAGTGCAAGATCAATGTTTTCATCTCAGAAGCTATGAATAAGTTAAAAAAGTTAACCAAAAACTAAACCAACCTCCTTCACTTTGTTTATAATATAACCCTTCTCGTTAGCATCCTTTGTCTTGACTGGAACATTTCCAACCTCCTTCTGGCACATAGCAAATTCACAAGCAAGTTGTTGTATAACCAATTATCAGCCCTTACATCAGCCAATGAGACAAGTCCCTGAATAGCAGCTAGGTAAATATATGAGTCATCGTGTGAAAGCTGTTCCAGAAAAATCTTCAATAAGGTACATGTATGAGTGGCTTGCACAGCTTTAGGGTCTCTCTGTCGCAAAAGCATTGCCAGTTGTATCATTGCATGACCTCGCACAGGAAGCAAAGGATCACAGAGCTGGGAAAATGCTTCGTCAAATGTGGAGGTAGCTTTTCCTTGAGTGGATGTCAAGATAATTTTTCTTTTAAATGAGCATTTTCTTTCCCTGATGGAGATAAAAAAAATAACTTAAAACATACACGTAGCACAATTCAAGGAAGCTTGAAAACCATTATTACATATATGAAAGGTCTTAATTAAATGTACAGAAAAATGTAAAGACATGAATGAACATCACAATTACGTACGCTTAAGCAGTTCTGAAAATAATGCCTGAAAAAAAACTGCAGGTCTGAACAGGATGAATGCAAATCCTCAATTATTGAATGATGTACAGTTGTAAGAAAAATAAGATGCCTCCAAGCAATTTTGCATTCGTAGCCCCACTCTGTAATGATAATAACTTTTTACAAGGAGAAATACAAATGGATTACTTCATAGAAAGTGTGACGTATGGATTTTTATTCACGAGTTGTAAAACTTTGCAAAATGAACGAGTGAGCGCAGCGAACGAGTGAGTTTTCAAAGTTTTGCAATGAGCGAATAAAAATCGGTACAAAGCACTTTCTATGCTGTAATTTGTTTATTGTATACTGTATATAGCGAGAATGAAGCATATTCTTTAAATCAGTTTTTTTTCCCCGATGACATACATGTAAGCTTACAAGCAAAACAGCAAAAAATTCAAGACTGATGTTAATGACCGAACGTAATAAAAACAAATTCGCTTTCCCATCCAGCAGCAAGCGGACAAAGAGCCTACACAACGTAAAATACAATACAGGGAATTCGTATTAAAACACAAAGTGTGAAATCTTTTCGCTTGTCCATGACGACGCTTCGCGCTGTGCAAAGACAAATTCGGACTCTGTTGACTTACGCTGTGTGTAGAAATGTTCCACCTTGAATGTTCGCCCTTGAAACAGAGATAAGACTTGCTGAGGTGACTGTTGGCTGAAGTGCTAATGATCAAGATGTTGGATGTATTCCGCTGCTGTTTCCGAAAGTCAACTAAAACGGGAAGCCGAAAAAACACAAACTGCAAGCAGGTGCTGATTTCAAGACCACGCTTCTGGGAAGCCATTTGAGTGTTTTGCTCTGATTAGCTAAGCCATTCTACTCTGGGCAATGATTGGTTATATTTTCACATGTGAAGAATGCTATACGGGAAGTTGATTGGACGTATCGCTTTTTCACATGTGAAAATATAGCACATGTAGAATTCTATTTGCAGGGTTTATTAACTAAGCTTCTCGCTATATATACAATAAAATAATGTACAGTACCTGTAAGCAGCTCTTAATTTGTGCATTTTTTTTCATTGGACAACTTATTTTCTCATTTGTTGTTATGTGAACTCTAATTTTGACAGATAGTGTAAACTATGTATAAACTAGACGCTCTAAGAGCGTTAACTCGGGCTTCGTACCGCAGCACCAAATCGTACTTTAAGAGTAGCAGGACACTTATTGAACACACTAAACACAAATAAAAGAATCAGGATATTTTCCGCTGACATATTTTCTTTTCAAGTTGCTTCGTTGAGTATCCTCCTAATCCAATCGCAAGTTGTAAGTTTAAACCATTTTGGTTCAAGAATCAAGCACAGCTGTGTACGCATTTATGGAGAACTTGTTTGCAAAGAATTTTCCAGGTCTTTTTCAACTAATAGCGATTATTATGCTAGCCGAGAAGTTGTAGGAAGTTCGTTTACTTCTCGTGGGTGATCCGAGTGAATCATGCAGCTGAATATCTTTGCTGTGTTGCAATCTTAAACCCTTTTCAAGAGTCATATCTCCCTGGAGAGCGAATAATCTCTTTCGAGAGAGCTGAAACGAATCATGATAAAGTGGCTTCGCCAAAACAACAGTCCAATGCCGTGTCAATTTACATTGCACATACCGGTATTTGCATAAACTTTCAAGTTGTGTTTTTTTGCGGATAACTTCCAAGAATATGCGATCCTTAACGCAGTTCATGAAGAAATATTCAAGCTACATATTTTTTTATTGAGTCAACGTAGGAGTATTTTTTAAAAGGGACTCGTTCATAAGGGAAGATGACATATTCTGTTTTGTTTGGTTTCGTACTCAACTAGTTCGTGTCACGCAACAGGATTTCTATAAGAATTGGCAATTGCCAAGACTGCTAAGTATATTTGAACTACTAGTGAAATAAATTTCGCTTAACTATCGCCAATGCAGATTTTTTTTAGAACTTCATTTCCAAGAACCTCTATAATCCCACACAATTCCCCACACAATTGAAGTTTTAATTTCCCCATACAATTTGTCTCCAAAATCACACAATGCAAATTTTTCTACGCCCCACTAGAAAGCCAACTAACTTGGAGGTAAGATATTTAATTCAAGTAACTGAAATTCTTATCTTTAAAAATTTGGAGATCAACAGATTTTGTGCGAAGCTACGAGTACAAAAACGTTTTGTTTTACTGAAATATTAAATATAAACAGCAGAGGCCAAATGCGATCGGATCAGTTGTTATCCCATGAGAACATTTCGAGCATGAGCTTTAACCTGGCTGCATGCATAATGGCACAGGCACGCTTCAGTGTAGACTCTATGAAGATGAGCATCTGTGAAGCATTTCTGAGAATGGACTCTCCAAGTCTCTCACACATGAGCGCAATAAGATGGAGGATCAGAAGACTGTGTTGTGTATCTGAAAAAAAAAACATTGCTTAAGGTGACTTAGAAAATTTATGTCCTTTCCATCATTGGCTTTTCATATAGCTACAGCTATGGAAAGTTTCACCTCTTTACTACAGGGATTTTCAAGACCACCAAACTAAGCTGAGGGTGTGTCGAAAAAAGACCTGACTCTTGATCTGATCATTTTCCTTTTTTTCCTGGAAGGAAGCATAGAGCAATTTGCTAGGAGAATCTCACAGCCTATCATATGTCACTAAGGGTCTTTTTCCATGCAACCCTTCAGTTGTAATTGCAATGCTTAATGAGGTCAAATGTTCTCCCTTTTTCCAAATTTTGAGACTACTAAGATTAGAACATCTTATATAAAATTTATGTGAAAAACTACCAGCATTAAAGTAGCAGACACAGTACCTCCAGAGTTTGTAATGTCCATATCATCTGAGAAGTCTGATATGATATTTGCCAACTCCTGCATCAGGTATATAAAGAAGTCTCCACTAACATCATCCTTCTTTAGACCATCCAAGAGCTCCACAATGCACAATGCTCGCACTTCACTGCTACTTAAATCAGCTCCTTGCAAGTCCCTCAAGATTTCGTCAACATTACCATGTTCATCAGCATTATCATGTTCATCAGCATTATCATTCCAATATCTAATCATCACACCACCATCATCTCCATGTGCAAACACAAAATTGTCAATCATAACAGCAACAAAAAAGTATTGTTTCTCATTTTTGTGGCCTGCATTAGTGTCTGTTAGAACTAAATTCTCTTGTGGGCTCATCCTTAACACCAGAGTATACAACAGCTGCAGAGTTTGACATTGCTCAGCATTCTCTTAAGTGCGTAGACAAGGATTTCTTTAAGAGCAGACCTAAAAATTAAACAAATCAAAACTTTACGATGAAACATCAATAATTACTAAATAAGTACTTTTAATAAAATGAAATGAACAATGTCCAGGGTTGATGTTCTGTTTTTGGTGACAAATACAAACTAACCTCCTCCACAGTATAATATTGAGCTAATTGTAGGGCTATCATTACAGGCCCTAACACCTAGAACCGGTTACAGCTAAGTGATTTTCCATTGATACTATGGGTTGCTTGTTGTTGAAAGAATAATCACCATAAAGTAACAAGTTTGGTATGGGGGTAGAGAACAAGGCTATAGGTGACTCAAAAGTTATTGACAGTCCTGTAACATCCTCAACATTGAGGAAGCCAAGTTAATTCTTGCATCACACAGAAATATCCATAGCAGCCAAGTGAGTGGTGCCAAATACATACAGTACCATGACACTGGCCTATAAAGATCACCAACAAATTGAAAGTAAATCTGCACAAGATCCCTAAAGACTTGAGGACTGCATTTCCTCGCAAAAGCATGAAGAACAGGATTCCTTTTCGACTTGTTATTTGAGGAATAGAAACTGTTTGTATCATCTGCAAAAATTCTAAATATTAATTTCTTTGAGGACCTGGGCAGGTCATTGATATATAGCAGAAATAGCAGTGGTCCTAGAGTGGATCCTTGAGGCACCCCACATGTAACAGTTTTTAGGCTAGATTCTGTATTACCAATTTTGACATAATTATTGTTTACAATTAGTTATATAGCTTGCAAACCATGTATGGGGGAGCCCTCGGATCCCATACTTTTTCAGTTTTTCTCAAAAGCTTTGCTCCTTTGGCCACTACACACTCTCCCCTAAGAATAGGTAAGTTCGTATTATTGCTCTATTATTATTTTTTTTTCTTTTCTCTCTCTCTTTTTTTCTGTACTGTTTACAACTGCCATAATTTAATTGTAAAGAAATAAGTGTGAATAAAATGATGATGATGATGATGACTTTGAAATTACTTGACGCATGTAAAGGTGTTTTTCCTCACACTTTTGGCAGTGGAGTGCACATATCATGGAATGCTGACCTTTGACTAAACTCACCTTAGAAGAGAAATTCCTTTCCTTGTGAAACCGAAGATTTTAAACACCGGATGGACAACTGGCAACAAAAATCTTAACTCATCATCAAGTGTTCCTGAAACGAAGACCTAAAAGACACAATCATATAATATCTGTTTGAAACCTGTACACCTTTTTCTGTTGTAGTACAGTCCTAACCCCTAGGTCAAAATATTTTCCCAGATCTACTTTGAAGAATGCTAGAAAGATAATTTGAAGTGGAAACTGAAACATGCGTACCTTGTGGATACCTTCAACACATCTTGTAACTGTGAGCTCATCAACAAAATCACCACCAGTTTTTTCATCTAAAAAAGTTTAATTAAAGAAAGATTCATAAACTGTACATTTTACAAATTTCTCGTCTTGGTTTCCAATTGCAAGAGAGCTCTCAAATTGCTAGAAACCCTAGTACAAGATTTTTAAATTGTTTTGCTTTTTATAATCCCAAGTGAAAACAAAACACGAACACTGCAGGTAGGGCAAATTAAATGAACAGGAAGAACGTAAGATAAAAAGAGTACCTGGCTGCCTGAAATAACCTTAATGGGCTAATTAGACTGGGCAGCCATCTAACATGGATCAAAGCAAAAAAATGTAAACAAATTCTCAAGAGTGCGCAATATGGACCGGAAATCATCTTTAAGGTCAGTGAAAACTAGAACATATGTAGATACCCATCTTAAGATACCACCCCAGTTGCATGTTTCATACATGTACATCCAGTCACTTAAATAGGCCCTTTGCACAATACAATCACGTGATACGAGATCTGCCATGCTGGATGGCAAATTGTACCATGGGACTTCTTACAAAAAGCAACTACACTCACTCAATCTTACAATATTACTTTGTTTTGGATTTCCAAACGCGTAGCTTGTCATCCAGCATGGCAGATCTTATACCGTGTTAACTATGATCATATTGTGCAAAGGGTCTATTACTTTATTTTTTAAGTGTGTCAACCAAGACCTACAGTACTGTTATACCTGGAATTGTCGTGGTTTGAATTAAAGGTTCAATGATTGGAGAAAGGACATATTTCTGAGCCAGTTCAGGGTATTGCCTCAACATCTCTATTATGATAGCTGAAGCAACTCTGGCAAATAATTTCCCAACACCGTTGGTTTCTCCTCGTAATAACTGCAACACCTGTTAAGTAAATATTCGTCTTATCAACCTAGAGCAAGGTTTATACTAACAATGTTTCCTAAGTCACGACCTCAGAGCTTTCTTTCCCTTGATCCACAAAAGTTTGAGACATACACTGTAGACCAAAGTAAAGAAAACAGAAGATATAACATGTACACATTTAATACAATGGTAAGCAATTTTGTTCACAAAGATTTTTCAATTTGAGGAAACTGTTACTCACAGTATGCAATCACAATATAACACAATAATAACAAGCTAAGTAGCTTTAACAGAACAACTTTTCATTCAGAGCCAACTTGTACAATCAAGCCGTGATTAACCTATCCTATGATTACTGGTAGCAAGAATTTTGAATTCATATTATGTGTAACTTTTTGTTGCGGTCTCCTGTTTATACATGCATGATTTGTCCTTCATTTTTAAGGTTAGAATTGCAATAACTGCTTGACTATACAGCTGTAGCTTACCTGTGGTGACACCAACTTATAATACTCCTCAACAGACTTTGCTTGACTTGGACAGTTTGCTATCACTTTTGCAATCACATCACACTTCTTCCATTCAGGGTTACTACTGGTAACCTCACCTGAAACAAGAAAGGTTATTGTTGGTTTGTCATTGTTTCTGCTGTGACATGATCTGTCATCCTCCATAAGATTAAAGTCTCCATCCTGTAGTTGCTAAATCATGCCAACTCTCATAATTTATTATTGGTTTGACCAGCACAAAGATGCAAGGAGAATTTCTACTCTCTTTCCCCTTAGGAGAGGTGCTAGTCCATCACAAGGTTAACTCCAGCAATTTCACTTGCAAACTGTATTATTGCACCATCGCTCTCATTTGTCACGTAGCAGAAGTGAAACCAGTTTCGCCAGTGCATTCTATGGCTGCCATAATTCCTTTTTTTAGCGTATTTAAAATTCCCTTCGAATCGAATGCTTTGATAAAATCAAAAGAAAATATATTTTATCCAGCATGAAGAAAAAAATATCTGTAACATTTTCTGTGTATTAATGTTTCAACAGCTTTTGGCCAAACAATATTACGCATTGCGTGATTCAAAGTCCTGACCACGACTTGGCCGAGTGGATGTCTGCGTCTGGTCACCGACAAAACTAAAAAAATAAACCCTGTGCAGAACATGAGCTGCACTCGGCCCATGACCGTGCAGTTAATTACCGCATGAAGACAGGGCACTGAGGATAAAAGTGTCTTGTCCAAGAACACAACATAATGACCCTGACAAGGGCTCGAACCTGATCTGCTCCATCCAGAATCCAGCACATTAACCTCAAGGCCAATTTTCCATACTTGAAATAGCACTACCAAGATTTGGGATACACATAACTACTGATATGAGATGTACATGCACACTACATGTATGTGCGCATCAACTTATCATCCAGATCTGCATAGTACATGTACATGTATAATAATTCATATTTAAATACTAACCCTTGGGCCTTTGTTACATGTGCTGTTTGCTTTATTTAAGGATTCCTGCTAAGGGCTATCAATCCCTGTTAAAAATAGACCTCTTTATTTTAAAACAAACAGTGAGCTGTACCCTTTGATGTCCGTATCTAATTAAGAGGACCAATTATTGCATAACCTGCTTCATTACTCCACAGCGGAACTAGGCATTGCAACTGCTGAGGTTGCCAATGAGACCAATTGAAGGCCTTCATGCAAAAAGGGCGTATATCAGTTTTTGGGCCAATTTCCAGTTTTTGCAGGATCAAGCTAATTTTTGGCAGACTGACTTGTTTTGACATGAAATGCATCGTTCCATAATTGCCTTGGTCTATTTGCATGAAGGCCTTCAATTCTTTTTTACTGGCAACTAACTTTTCACACTTTCCACTGAAATACTTTTGCTGGCAACTACATGTACATGTAAATCTGGTCAGAAATTTCTTGTAATCTGTCGTTTGCATATATAGTATCATATTATTGTCTGTCGTCTGTATATATATGTATATGATGTGTATAAAGATGAGTTTCTGGAGTCAGACTAGCTTAAAAAGTTTAATCGCTACATGTACTCGGAGTTTCATGCCTCTTAAGAAGCAATCA
>JAHPZR010003134.1:37500-42033 GCA_019787425.1 Platygyra sinensis | reverse complement strand
CAAGTCTAGACGTCTAGTCTTGGGTCTTGTGCCGTGCCACGCGTTGTGTCTTTTGGGGGCCTAGGCATCTGTTGAAGTTTTGTTAAAGAGATTGATTTAACTAATTTTGATTCGGTTATGCCATCTATAATGACATACTATGGACCGTATTGAACTTACAAACAATACTGTACCAAATAAGATGAACTCTCTACTCTTTGGATGTTTGTTACATCAGTGGTTGAAAGAGTATTATAGTAATGGTTAGCTCCATTATTACATTAGTGGTTAAAAAATTATTACATTAGTGGTTAGCTTTTTTATTACATTAGTGGTTAATTTTTATTAGATTAGTGGTTAGTATTACATTATTGGTTGATTGTTATTACACTAGTGGTTAGTATTACATTAGTGGGTGATACAGGGCTCAATACTGGGGTCGATTATGTTCTTTATTTACGTGAACGACATACCTCACATTATTACGTCTACCGCCAAGATATCTGCTGGCGACAAAATCTATCGACAGATAAATCATGTGGAAGATTCTATTGCTGTGCAGTTAGATCTAACCACCCTCGATCTACGGGCGGATCGCTGGTGGATGAAATTTAATCCTACTAAAGGTGAGGTCCTGAGAGTCTCACATGATAAAGACAAAAGTTGCACACGGTACCAAACATTGGGTACTGAGTTAACAAATGTATCTAATTATAAACATCTTGGTGTCATTATGGCGAGTGACCTGAGATGGTCAAAACATGTTAAACAAATAGTCCACAAAGCCAACAAGGTACTTGGCTTAACTGCGGTAAAAATAAAGACTTCTTTTCAAATTTGTAGAAAACTTTGGTCCGTCCAATCTTGGAATACGCTGGCCCGGTGTGGTCACCACACCTAGCCAAAGACATCCATGAAATCGAGAAGGTACAAAGAAGAGCTTTGCGAATCGCCTTAGACCAAAGAAGACAGGAGATGACGTATGGTGAGAGGTGTAAAATACTTAAATGGAACTCTTTAGTACGAAAAAGGGAATTTATTTTCCTGGTGGAGTGCTACAAGATCGTATGTGATCTGAATGGACAAAATCTCGGCGACTATGCAGGAATACTAAGACGAGATCTAACCATACATATAAGATACAAATCAAACTCGCAAAATCGAACTGCTATAAACATTCTTTCTTTCTTAAAATAATTAAATCTTGGAACGATCTTCCAAGTAATGCAATTAACTGCCACCCAATGTTAACATGTTGAAATTAAGATTGAAGAACCACATGAATATTTATTGAATGGCCATTTTATACTTTATGATGATATTTATCTGTTATTTATTTGATTTTTACAAATCTTTATTAACCAGTTTTTATAGTGATCTCGATTGATTTTTACACCTTTTCTTTAGGAGATCCTTGATATAGGAGTTTCCTTTTTCTTAATAACTTCATGTACATGCAAGTTATTTTGAAATTAAGTATTGTATAATGAATGGACTGTTGTGGCTGATATTACACTTTCGATACTCTTTTAAACAACAGAAGGTCTCTATTCTAAAAAAGAAGACGTCTTCGAAGTAAAACTGGATATCAGTGCATTGAACTTTGATAAAACTTTGCTTTGGCTAGCACGAGTTAACTTATCTTCCCCTGTCGTGGCTGACCTTTCAGGCCAATTTGTTCCAATAATTCAAGCGAATTTGACATACTTGTCATTGAACATTACCACACCAAACCATTCAAAAGCTTCGTTCGATCGGCCTCCTGCAAAACCCAAGACTGTGACTGTTTATCATTTGTCGCCTGATATGCCGCCGGAACAGTTACAGAGATAAATGTGAAATTTTGAACGCAAACATGCGCTAAATATTTCTTTACACAGGGTCTTCCGTAGCCTCCAACGCAAGAGTTCCCGCATACATTACGAGCGTTCTATGTATCTAGGGGCTGGATGAAGTAACGTACGCAAAAATTCGCCTGATATATCCTTGAGCAGAGATAGCTTCCTTCATGTGCAATTTTAAACGCGCATAAGTGATGCATGCGCAGTTTTCCTAAAGACGTATTTGCTTCGACTCTACAAGCCACCAACATAACTATGGTTTTGATTAAAGATTCCCTTTTACCTACTCTAAAGCCCTGGTCAAACGGCTCATGATAGTCGATGATAGTTGAGCGCGCGCTTCCGTTTGACCACCAACTATCATGCACTATCGTCGACTATCATCAACTATCATTCAGTTTGAGCTTGTTCAAATTCTTCATGATAGTCGTTGATAGTTTTTCTCGTTTGACCACGCATATGATAGTTCATGATAGTATTTCGGTCAGCTGTTTTGGTAATCACCGGCCCGATAGCGGTCAGAAATCATGCTGCCGCCCTCTTTCGTCGCGAAAAATCCATACTTTTACAAGTTTGTCCTAAGGAACGCCATTTAGTATTCACATTATTACGCGGAAAGAGCTTGGAATTCCCTGCTCTCGTGACTTTGCTTGCGCGACTGCCAGTGAACTATCGTCAACTATCACGATCTTCTTTTGCCGTTTGACCACGTGAATGATAGTTGGTGATAGTTGATGATAGTTAGGGGAGAATCAACTATCATCGACTATCACGCGCCGTTTGACCAGGGCTTAAGCCTAAGGTAGTAGTCAAGAAAATAGTGCATTTGTAACGCTCAGCAGACGGTTTTGGCTGCCATTTTCACAACAGTAAAATCCAAACAACTGAATAAAAGGAGTCAGCAATTTAAAATACCATAGAAGATTAAAACATGTAGTTTTTTTTTTATTTTTTTTGGAGTTTCAGGTCACTCTCATACTCGGTATCCAAGTTATCGAAGCAAATTCACAGAGTTCACCAGTGATGAAAACGCCAGCTTTGTGTCCTACGAAAGGGCACAAACATTGATGCCGAAACTACACGGCAACAACTGTAATAAACTTTTGTTCTAATAAGTTAACTGTTGAAAGTAATAAAAGTCGCGGGATAACTGACAAATGAATGTCGTTCGAACTTTGGTTACTAAATATTTATCATATGAGATCTTCAATTTTGAAATAAAAACACGAGGGTGACCATGCTCATTTAGAAGCACTAAGGCAGTGAAAATGACCCATTTTGTCATTATGTGAAACTTATTAGTAGAATTCTACTAGTACACTAATGCAAATGCTGTAATCTGATTGGCTGAGCCATTGCACACTATCAGCCATTAGTGTGCAGTGGCTAGAACTCGTCTACGAAATGGCGACTTTTTTTTTCGTTTTGCCAAAGTTTTGGAGGAAAATTTTGATGAAAATGGATAATTAAAATTCTGGGAAGACTAAACAAAGGACATTTAAGGTTTCTTGAATTAAAAAAGTTGAAATTATTGAAAAAATGATGCGTGCGCGTGCACGCCTTCAATTTTAAGGACGTTCGCGCCCATTGCTACTGCGCATCTCTAGTGCGCACACTTTTCATTGGTCACGCGCGCGCCACGTCATTTTCAAGCGCGCGCACCAAGTCGAAAACTCACCAAACATAGAGCTGATGACCTTTGCGTTAACTTTGTGTGCGAATATTTTTGTTGGATGCTCGGTGACCCCCACTTTTTTTCCGGCAGATCACTTCCTTTTCTGATTCTTTCCATTATACTAAAAAACAAAAAAAATCTGTACGTGGGAAGTTTTAATTATTTCTCATATACTATTCAAATAGGGTAGAATTGGTACATGGATACAGGAGTGCTTAACTCAGAAGTTGTACTTTTTCTAGCTTTCTTCTAGCTGATTTAATGGCATATGTAGCAAAGATATATCAAATAGGCCTATATATGCTATGTTAAACACACATAACTTAGATATGATTCTTCAACTTAATTATATGCCGATAGTAATGAATTCGGCCAGAATCGCCTCAGTGGCTGGAAATCCTAGAAATGCTATGATCTGTGATGCGCCTTATCTTCAAAACGAGTTCGGTGACCCCCGATTTCATCTAATCTTATCATTTTCTACCTGCAGTCAAAGTTTTAAAAAAATCTGTGCGTGGGAAGTTTTTGGGCGCGAACGTCCTTAATTGCAAACTCAATCCGTGCGATCTTTTTAAGGTCCAAAGTTTAATAATACGTCGAGAAATAATTGGAAACAGTTATTTGAATTAAACTTTAGTAAGAAATTCTAATAAAACAATTAGATTTCTATGAGGTGATAGTTGATGAGGCCGAAGGCGGAATCAACTATCACCTCATAGAAATCTCGAGCTCATAATCTAATTGTTAATTAGAAGAACTCATTCCCATGCAGTAATAATTGTAAAATCTTTGTGACCGAGACTCAGAGTACACGCATTAAACTACAGCCATTACATTGTGTTGGGCACATATAAACATTTTAAGTTTGATTTAGACAGAAAGCTGAAGTCTTGATTAAAATTTGAACCAAATCTCTTGACATATATTTTCCAAACGGCAAACTAGGAAGACACACAGTGTATCTGTTATTTTCCTTATTTATTAAGTTTTTAGCAATAGAAATCAGATAAGTCTTTTCTCACGCAAAGCTAGAGATAG
>JAHPZR010003134.1:12500-32500 GCA_019787425.1 Platygyra sinensis | reverse complement strand
AGTCAGTAGACCTGATCTTGATCTTGCTCTTAGGTCATGAAAGGTATGCAGTCTTGAGTGATATTATTAATATGTAGTTTAGATCTAGAATAAGGATATAGTTTATAATCACTTTGTTGTTAAATATAGTATCTTTAGCATTAGCATATACCTCTTTAGGTGCCTCAAGTCCACGCGATGCAGCGAATTTGACATTCAATAACAATATTTTATTTTGAAATACTTTTTTCCCCAAAATTGATTTCTGTACTATCACTCCAGATATTTTTGAAATCCTATGTTCCGTAACCTTTCACTGAAATTGACTTTGGCAAATTGCAGATACCAGTACATTGTTTAATAAGCACTTTAGGACTGGAACTGTATTAACAAATTCAAAAAAATGCATTGACCTGTAGCTCTAAAGATGATTTGGATGCTCCCATTAGGGTGGCATTTCATTTTAAAACTCTTGGTCTATAAGCTTCAACTGGAGACAAAAGAAACTTCAAAAGTTGCCAATTTTGACCTGAAAGCCTTGGAGCTATGTTAGAATGTTGTTGTTGTTGTTGTTTTCTGGCAAAGCTCTATTGCATTGGCTGCCACAAATCAGAGCCCCATAACTATAGAAATAATCACATGCATACATAGAAATAGGAAACCATTCAACTCTTTTATCATGGCCAGCATGGTTAACAGCATGGATCGTGTGCGCATGCGCCCAATGACGCCAACTCAGTGGAACATGGCTGCCATACTCCACCTAAATGAAAGCTAAGGCAATTGCAGCCTTGGTTTAATTGCACATATGATATTGAAAATCCATGTTATGGTAAGTTGACAGCTGTCAAAACAAGGTATCCAGTGGCAAATCCACACCTAGAGCAAAGGAGGGGGCCCAGTTTTGATTTACTTGCCCGGCTGGCTTTTTCTCCTGAAGTCTGTCATTTCTTCATTTTTTACCCAAAATAAGGGCAGGGGGAAGGGGGACCAGGCCCCCCAGGCCCCTTCCCCAGATCTGCCACTGGTGTCCGCTGACCAGTATTATGTGACCATATCTCTGGCTCGGGTTGAAAGCTCATCAAAGTCACATGTTTTTTTTTTTTTTTCAAAGTTGACCACTGATCAACTACTGGTTTTTTTTTTATTAGATTATGGGCTCAAGTCAGGTTAACTTTCTAATCAGTGCCAGGTTGTTCAGAAGGTATAATTTCACTGCTTTTATGTTATGTAGTTTGAGATTGTTGAAACTCAAAAAAGAAGTCCAAACAATATCAAGAGAAAACCTTACTGCAATATGTTAAAAAATTGAAGTAAAAATTCTCAGTTATCCCGGATTAGCTTAATTGGGCTTTGAACAACCCGGTCCAGAAACTCCACTTTTAAGCTTGGCTAAATCTGTACATTACAATGTTTAAAATTGACTCTGTGGTGGCATGAATTTGTACATGTATTTAATAACATAATTGTACATTGCTTTTTGCTCTGGTGCTGTGCATTCATCGATAGTTCAGTTTCTTTTTATAAAATATTTTATTAACACTACCTCTTAAAACTACTGGAATTCTACATAGCCTCAGGACACTTTCCAAAAGTGACTACATGTAAGATACAGTTACGGTATGAAAGCTGTACAGTATTAAGCACAGCATACAGGAATACAACAAGATCCATTCTCTGCTCCAAAATTGAAACTTTCACAATGACTAAATCACTCTGGCATAAATGGAAAAAACAACACTGTTGATGAGTACTTCTATGTAAGCTTTCAATGATAATTTTATAATTCAATTTCAATAAGTGATGTACTTTTTTTTCTCTACTAAGACTGTGGACTGCAGGAACTGTCAATTACTGTGTGACACGAGTAGTAATAAAATTATGTTATTAAATTATGTCAAAAAATAAAAAGTAAGCCCTATATCAGCCAGCTTATATATGTTAACAACATTAACAACATTACAGCCAAATGGATAACATGGAAAAACTGAAATATAGGGACCATGTTTCCCTGACCAGTGGCACTAATAAAATCACATAGCAAATGAAACTCAGTGTAGAGCTTTCTTTGCATGCAGGATCACTGATTGATGCAGAAAAAAATAATTAATGTTGCAAAAGGTTGGTATGGAGGTGCTATAAGTAATTGACCAGGTTTCAAAATGGTCTTGGGATTTATGTTTGGTTAATTATTCCATACTTGCTGCATCAGCAGGTCTAGTGCAATACTAATCATCATCCACTTGACATTTCAACAACAACAAAGCGGACGAAAGCTACTTATTAAACACTACATGCATTTCACTTCGCCTGAATCAAACGAAAGATTGCAGAAATGTTGCTGAAAATTCGGTTAAGATTCAGTATTATTCCAGTTAAAGCCCAGAAATGCATTTAGAAGCCGGAAAACGTCCAAAATTTTAAAGCCTTGCGGCGTTCGAGTTTAATAATTATTGGTGATAAAGCGTAAGCTTAATTCGGACATTACTATTGGCGAATATGGCTTAATTTGCAGTTATTTTTACAGCCATAGTGTTACCAGTCTTTTAACAATAACTTTAAAAGAAATTCAGCCGGGCACTTCACCGAACCCAACAAATCGAGCAAACAAAACGAGGAAGGCTCCATATATATGATTTCTAAACGCAGTATCCATGACAACACATTAAGCTCACGAGCATCAAAAGCAAAGCAATGCTTTCCTTCTTCCAAAAGTAAACAGAAGAAGAAATTATGGCTGTCTACGAAGCGGCTGTCCCTGCTAACAAAAAGAAAACACTCGCCTGAAAGTATTTACGAATACAGTTTTGTTGCTTTTATCGATATATACAGCGACAAACGACAGAAAACTTGTACAAGCTTATTTGTTTACAACGATTAAGTTAAAGCTTACACAAATTTAAGCTTATATTCAACAACAAATCTAGTTTTTGAAATTTATCAAATCTCTCACAGCATGGTTCCAAACCAGAAAACCAAGGAGACTTTACACCTTTCATTGATATAACCTTAACTCATAAACTTATCTCGCTGAAACAAATGGATAATTTTTATGGAAAACGCAATTTTTTTTTTATGTAAACAAAGTCGCTTACCACAATTTGGCACGTCAGTGTGAATCCTATCCGAAGAACCTCCAGCAAAAGTTACGAAGACTGAACTGAACAAATCTTTTCGATAGATCACCGAATCAGCTTTTTCCCACTGTGTTTACCGTTTTGTAATTCCTCTAAACACTCAAAACACGTTTGATTTCTCTTGCTGATCACCTCATGAAATCATGCGACTTTTCTTGCATGGCTGCACATCATATCTCGACGCGCGAAGTTCTGTAGTCTTTTGAGTCAATTTTCCTGGTATTTCAGTTCTTTCCTAAAGCTCTCACTTGCCCTGCCTGACGGCATTGTTCTGCCTTATTTCATCTCCTTTCTGTAGCACTGACTCGATTCAAGATTCACCACATTGTTCAGTACTAAGCTTTTCTCGCCTTCTTTCTAGCTCTGCTGGGCCGCTCTTTCCCGATCTTCTTTGCCACGTTTCTAGCTGTTAATTCTTCTTGCCCTCTGTAGTTCTCTTTCATGTTCTGCTTAAGATAAACTCGACCTATCTTCAACGTTGGATCAACGTCCCCGATCGATTGTTGACATGAGAAATACAAATGAATGTTTTTTTTTTTCTGACAAACCTGCCAAGAAAAGATGGCATTCCTTAGTTCCCCCGTGAGGCTTACCTCGAGACACCCCTCCTCCTCCCCCAGAGTCTGTACGGACGGCGTTAGATCGCTCGTACGCTGACGTCATAACCAGATTTTCTCGGCTTGATGAGTTACCAATTTTTCTTAAGTATGGTGCTACACTGAAGCTCCGCTATTAAGCTTACTTGCGTGACGTGAGAACCAGCAATAGTCAAAACTTCATTAGAAGAGTGTCGACAGAAGGGATTTAATGTCAATTCGTAGTAGGCAAACGATGAACACAATCTAACGGCTGGAATTTTAAAACAAAAATAAACATTTTTTGAGCCTTGTTTTAACCAGCCATGGAAACAGCACACACGTTGTCATGGAAACAGCCCACACCCTATTCAAAATGCGGGAATAAATACTTCCGTGGTTAACCTTGACCCTTGCGGAGAACGGGCGCCAAAGCCGAAATGATTCAATTTAAAGTTGTAGGGAATTAGGCAGAGGCACTTGAAAACTGTGTCCGTGCACCTCAAAGAAATGTAAATTGAAGGCCTCTTATATGCTAAGAAGATAAATTTTAGAAAGCCATACGATATTTTATTAACTTCAACCCTAGTCTTTACCAACTTAACTATACTGATGGTTTGACACTCTCGGTATTTTGTAGGGTTAGAATAGCTATAGGTTTCACTTTCGGTCTTGGCCCTTCTTCAGTGTGAAGATGGTCAAAGACCAGGCCTCTGACGCCTGTTATACAAGCACTTTTACACGCTTTGAGAATTGCAATCTATCGTAACCACTATTTTTGTTGCCGGTAAGTCTCTCATACATTCTCACATACGTTTCTGTGCTAACTTTTGCCGTTTTTCAGTGCTATCCCAAGAATTTTCCATTTTCAAAGTTTCTGAGTGGAGAGATAAGTTGGTTTTTCACAGGAACATAACAGAGGAGCTATTTTTAGCTCTTCACTGAAAAACACCTGCTCGATCAGGGGACTATATACTTCAATGAAGTGACCATATGCCCAGCAAGCACCTAGGAAGAATTCTTAACGGCACTGCTCAGGGGTTTGAGGGATTCATTCGGTTGAAATTACTCAACAACTTCTGACTGCCGTGTGTACAGCCCATTTTAGCCTAACCGAAACAGACTTAGCGAATTGATAGTTAGCCGTCTATACTTCATATCAAAGCTAAGTATTGCTAGGAATCGACTGCATTTCTGAATGTGTCTTTTTGTCGAAATTGTCAAAGTCTCTATCTGAGAGTCCAGCCATGAATTTCTTAACTGTCGAAAACATGGCGATTTTCTTTAGAATTGCTTAGTATTTCCAAGCAAATATAATTGAAACACACTCCAGAATTTTGCTTAACACTATTAAAAATTTGTGAAAATTTGAGACTTCAGGTAATTAAGTCAAGAAAGTTTTAATAACAGCAATTAACTCTTGGTAAGTAAGACACTTTTAGTCTCGGTCACAAATTTTGAAGAATACATAAAAGACATGTTAATACGTAAGAATTTCAAAAGTGTTCACCTTCACTGTTCGTGCAAATTGTTCTTTGTCCTTCAAGGGCTCATTAACGCTGTAAACAGCTCAAAATGAACAAGAACAAGATGAACAAGAAACCACGTAAGCCACTTAATACATATAGATAAAGCAAACTGCAACTTTGATCTACATATTATGCTAATTGCGGCCATGCGTAATATTTTTGCCATGTACTCTGCCAGCTGTTGTTTCAAGTCGCTCAGCCATGTTGTATGTACTACAATAGCTATTCTTTTCAGTTAATTAGTTTAAGAGCCTGAATGATCGACGATGCGGTTTCCGTTTTGTGCCACTGAACGATCAAAAGTTACACAGCCCGATTTATTCGCCTTTTTGGTCTATTAGAGTAGTTCTACATTTTTCAGGCGTTGTAAGGGTATTTTCTAAGGTAGAAAACTAGTAAACGAACTTTGCGGATCCTTGCGTGCTGTTAGCCTGAAAACATTAGTCTGCCATTAGTCTGCAATACTAACCTCAGATCTCGTAAGGTCATACACTTCTATTGAGAGGAGACCGGTGGACAATGTGGTGTGTGGGAAAACTCATTACATGGCTAAAATTGGGTTTGGACTTACAATTCTTGGACACGACGACGCCAGCGTTGCCGGATATTTTTATTCTGGATAAATAGCTGAACGTGTGTAGGTACTGAGAATAACGATACTGATCTGCTCACACCCAGCGCGGGTTAATAAGGATATTTAAATGCTTCTTGAATTGAATGCTCGTGTTTTATCGAATCTCAGGACAATTAAATAGCTGCTTTCGTTTGATGATCGTGTGTATTTACTGAGAATGACGATACTGATCTGCTCACACCCACCACGAGCTTAGCCATTAGATACAACTTGTTCGTTTATGAACTCAATTCTCCCCGGTATTTGTGACTTAGAGCCTGAAGGTTCAGTGGCCTTTTACCGAATTAATCGTGCAAACAGACCAGCTGGTTTGATTCAAGATCAACCTCTTGGTCTTTTCACGGACGTTTTGATCATGTATCACGAGCTTTCTCTGTATCTAGGGACTGGACGAGGTAACGTTGTCCCGAGCACATGAAAAATAAGACATGCGTGTTTCAGACAAGAGGGTCTCCTTAAGCGACGCTTTGAGTAGATTGGCATGTCGATTCCACTTATTGTTCTTCACCTGACGTATCCTTGAGCAAGGAGAGGTTACTTCATGAGCAATTTTAAACGCGCACAAGTGATGCATGCACAATTTTCCCAAAGACGTACTTGCTTCAAATAACAAGTCACCAACAAAGAAGTGATTTTGATGAAAGATTCCCTTTCACCTTGTCTAAGCCTAAGATAGCCGACAACAAAATGGTGCATCTGCAAAGCTCAACTGACGGTTTTCACAGCCATATTTACTACAGTAAAATCTAAATCAATGAATAAAAGGAGACAACAATTGCAATTTGAAATAATAAAGAAGATTTTAAGGTCACTGTCATATTCGGTATTCAACTTGTCAAAGAAAATTCATCGAGTTTATGCCGGATAGAAATGCCATCTTTGTGTCTTACGAAAGGGCACAAATTACGGAAAATGCGGCCGAAAATCCACGGGAACAACTGTAAAAAACTCATGTTCTAACAAATTAATTCTTTAAACGAGTAAAAGTCGCAGAATAAATAGTTTTTTTTTTCTCTTTTTTTCTTTCTTTTTTTTTTAACATACGTGCATGGCTGCCTTCTTCTAGCTATTTTCATGTCTTTAGTGGTGCCTTGAACTGAATGCAAAAGTTATTAAAAAAAAACTTTCCTTTGAAAAAGAAGGATGCCATTACGTTAGCCGGAAACGTTTAAGGAAATGTATATATATTGAAGGCGTCTTATAGGCGAAGAGGTTTAAAAATATTCAGGGAGCCACAGTATACGGTATTTTATAAATTTTAGAAGTTCCATTACTGAAACTAGGAGCAAGGATAGCAATGCTCCCTCCACTTTTGAGCTACTTCTACTCTCTTTACATAGAGTATTTACTAAAATGCTACCTTCCTCTTGCTTTGACACTCCCCGTACTTTGTCGGGTTAGAATAGCTATAGGTCTCACTTTCGTTCTTCGCCCTTCTTCAGTGTTGTTGAAGACATATTGAACATGGTCCAAGACCTCTCACGCCTGTTACACACGTACTATATCACACTTTGAGAATTACAGTCTACTTTAACCACCATTTTAGTTGCCGGTAAGTCTCACATACAGTATCACGTACGTTTTCGTTCTCACTTTTGCTGTTTTTTTGTCAGTTTTCCTAAGAAATTTCAATTTTAAAAGTTTCTGAGGGGAACTGAAATAAGTTGCCATTTTACAAGAACAACATAGGAGCTGTTTGTAGCTCTCCCATATCAACTGCTCGATCAGGAGGTTGTGAAGTTCAACTAAGTGATCATATGCCCGTCAAGCAGCTAAAAAGAATTCCTAAAGGAACTGCTCAGTTGTTTGGGCGATTCATTCTGTGGAAATTACGTCACAACGTATGACTGTGTCCAACACATTTTAGCCTAACCGACAGAGACTTGGCGAATCGATAGTACGCCTACGCCGTCCATACTACAGAGCAAAGTAGTTCTAGGAATCGATTGACATTACTGAATGTGTCTTTTTCTGGAAATTGTCAAAATCTCTATCTGAGAGTCCAGCCATGAATTTCCTTAGTGTCGTCGTGAACATAGTTTGATTTTATATCAGACCCAAAAGATTATTGGAATTACTCAGCCTCTCCAAGCAAATATAAATCACTGTCCAGAGGTGATTTATTAACACTATCAAAGATATCTGACAATTTGAGACTTCAGGTCATTTAGTCAAGAAAGTTTTAAAAACAACAATTAACTCTTGGTAAATCAGACAATTAATAGTCTCTTTGAAGAATAGATAAGAGACAGGTTGATAAGGAAGAATTTCAAAGGTATTCTCCTTTTCTGTTCGGGCAAATGGTTCTTCGTCCCTCAACGGCTCGTTGCCGTTGCAAAGAGCTCCAAAACCACTTTAGCCACTTAACTCATATCGATAAAGTAAAATGAAATTTTGATCAACATAGCCCGGGTTTTCACGGGAGATATTTACCTTGGTTTTGCTTTTTACTTTACTGAAGTGAAGTTTTTAGTCGTGCAAACACAATAACAAACCTCGGTAAATGGCGGCAGAAACAAAAGTGAGTGAACCTAGCTAGGTTTGTCGGCAGTTGAACTCCTTATCATGCATGGTTTAGCCCAGTAACCAAGAAGAAGCCGACGTTGTCGCGACATCTTGGTGACAACTATTCGCGTGTTCAGCGTGTTAAAAAGAGAAAAATAGATTCCTCCTGATGTAAGTAGGCTTTAGGTCAACGGCCAAAAAAGGCTAAATTATTTCTGTTAGAAGTTCACTAGCTTGGTAGCGGTGTACAGGCAGGCGAAACTAAAAGAGGACGTACAACAGAGAGAGTCTATGGAGAAGAAAAGGAATTGTTAGAGCATTGGAGTCAGAAAAATTATAATTTTCTAAAAGTTTCTGTCCAACATTGCAGCAGTTGCTTTCCAACAAACCATCCGTTGTATGCGGCCTACTTTAGTTAATTAGTTCCGTGTAAACAGCGTCTCTAATAACTGCGATTTAGTTACGAAACCTCGGTAAGCAGTAACCGTAGTAAACTACTCTCGTGAAAACACGCCAATAGTATGGTAATAGCGGCGATACGTAGTATTGTGCCATATATTCTGCCAGCTGTTGTTTATACTCGCTCAGCCATGTTGTACGTACCACGATAGCTTTTCTTTTCAGTTTATCAAGTTCAAGAGCCTAAAAGACAATGCGGTTTCCCTTTTGTGTAACTGAACGCTCACAAGTTACACCGTAACTCTATTTATTCGGCCTTGTTGGTCTATTGTAGAATAGTTCTACATAGTTTCGGCATTATAGGGGTATTTTCTGGAGAAGAAAACTAATAAACGAATTTTGCGAGTCCTTCCGTGCTGTTAGTCTGAAAACATTAGTCTACCATACTAACCTAACATCTCGTAAGGTCATACACTTATTTTGTTGTATATTGAAAGAGGTAGACACTGTGCCGGGTGTGCGGGAAAATTCATTACTTAGCTAGGATTGGGTTTTGGTTTTCAATTCTCGGACACGACCGCATCAGCGTTGCCGTATATTTTTATGCTGGATAAATAACTGAACGTGTGGAGGTATTGAGAATAACGATACTGATCTGCTCACTTTCAGCGCGATCTTATGAGGATATTTAAATGCTCCTTGAATTGAATGATCTTGTTTTATCGAATCTCAGGACAATCAATAAGCTGCGTTCATTTGATGAAAGATAAAAAAATTAGGACTTTAATTAAAACATTCAAGAACCTTTGCTGTCTTCTAGCCCTGTCCACAGTGCACCTGAGCGTCATCAGCAAGCTTAGCCTTTAGCCGGTACAACTTGTTCGTTCATGATCTGAATTCTCCCAGGTATTTGTGACTTAGTACCTGAGGGTTCAGTAGCCTTTTACCTTTTATCCAAACAGACCGGTTGGTTTGATGGAAGATCAACCTCGTAATCTTTTCACGGACATTTTAATCATGAATTAAGAGCTTTCTCTGAATCTAAGGGCTGGATGAGGTAACGTCGTCCACTGTCCGTACATCAGGAGTCTTTGCCAAAATGTTACTG
Source organism: Platygyra sinensis (assembly GCA_019787425.1). Lineage (NCBI taxonomy): Eukaryota > Metazoa > Cnidaria > Anthozoa > Scleractinia > Merulinidae > Platygyra > Platygyra sinensis. The sequence goes on along the minus strand of JAHPZR010003134.1, from coordinate 22,634 downwards.
CACGTGCAAAATTAGACATCCGTGTTTCAGACAAGAGGGTCTCCTGTAACGACGCTTTGAGTAGATTGGCATGTCAATTGCACTTATTGTTGTCCACCTGACGTATCCTTATGCAAGGATAGCTTACTTTATGTGCAATTTTAAACGCGCAAAAGTGATGCATGCGCAATTTTCCCAAAGAAGAACTTGCTTCAAATGACTCTACAAGCCACCAACATAACAATGATTCTGACTAAAGATTCCCTTTCACCATGTCTAAGTCTCAGATAGCCGACAACAAAATAGTGCATTTGTAAAACTCAAGTGACGGTTTTCACCGTAATTTTCATTACAATAAGATCCAAACCACTGAATAAGAGGATTCAGCAATTGGAAATACCAGAGAAAATTAAACGATGTTCTTTGTCTTGGAGTTTCAGGTTACTGTCGTATTCCGTTTTGAACTTATCCAAGCAAATTAATAGAGTTCAGTATGGAAAGCCCTCCTTGTGTCCAAACAAAGAGCACAAAAATTCGCCCCAAAATCCACAAAAACAGCTGTAATAATATCTTGTTCTAATAACTTAATTGTTTAAGCTAGTAAAATTCGCTGGAGAAATATTTATATTTTTTAACATACAGGCATGGCTGCCTTCTTCTTAGCTATTTTCATGACGTTAGTGGTGCCTTGAACTCCAAACAAATATTCTTAAAAAGAAACTTCCCTTTAAAAACGAGGAATGTTATTGCGTTAGCCGCAAACTTTTAAGGGAATGTATATTGAGGGTGCCTTTTAAGCGAAGTAGTTAAATATTAAGGAGGCCATAGGGTATTTTATAAATTTTGAAATTTTCTTTAAGATAAAGAGACTAAAAGCAGCTACCTCTACTCTCTTTAAATAGAGTTCTTGTACTAACTTACTTACTGATAGTTTGGCACTCTCTGTATTTTGTCGGGTTAGAAAAGCTATAGGTTTCATTTTCCGTCTTGGTGCTTCTTTAATGTGTTGAACACACATTGAAGATGGTCCAAGACCTCTCACGTAGTATTTTCACGCACTATCTTACACTTTAAGAATTACAGTCTATCGTAACCACTATTTTCGTTGCTGGTAAGTCTCATATACAGTATCGCATACATTTTTGTGCTCACTTTTACTGTATTTTTTTTTTTTTTTGTCCCAAAATTTTTACATTGCCATTTCAAAGTTTCTGAGTGGAGAGATAAGTTGTTATTTCACAGGAACTTAACAGAGGAGTTATGTTTAGCTCTTCGCAATCAACTGCTCGATCAGGGGCTATGAAGTTCAACGTAGTGACCATATGCCCATCAAGCAGCTAGGAAGAATTCCTAAAGGAACTGCTCAGATGTCTGAGAGATTCATTCCGTGGCAATTACGTAACAACTTCTAACTGCCGTGTGCCCAGCACATTCGAGCCTAACCGAAACCAAGTTGGCAAATTGATAGTATACTTAAGCCGTGTATACTACATATCAAAGTAATTCTGTGAATCGGTTAACATTTCTGAAATTGCATTTCAAAGTCTCTATCTGAGAGTCCAGCCATGAATTTCCTAAGTGTCGTGCATTTCAAAGTCTCTTTCTAAGAGTCCAGCCATGAATTTCCTAAGTGTCGTCGAGAACATGGTAATTTTATATTAGACCGAAATGATTCTTGGAATTGCTTAGCATTTCTAAGCAAATATAGGACACTCTCCATAGGTTTTATCAATACTATCAAAAATCTGTGACAATTTGAGACTTCAGATCATTTGGTTACGAAAAAAAACAACAATTATATCTTAGTCAAACATTTTGAAGAATAAATAAAACACATGTTGATAAGTAATAATTTCAAAGGTATTCACCTTCACTGTTGGTGCAAATTGTTCTTTGTCCCTCAACGGCTCCTTAACGTTTTAAAGATCTCGAAAAACCACTTAACGCATTCGATAAAGTAAAATAGAACTTTGATCAACATATTAATGCAATGGCGGCCATGCGTAATATTATGCTATATATTCTGCCAGCTGTTGTTTCTAGTCGCTCAGCTATGTTGTGCGTAATACAACTGCTATTCTTTTCAGTTTATTAGTTAAATAGCCTGAAGGGCGATGCGGTTTCCGTTTTGTGTGACTGAACGACTACAAGTTCCACAGCCAAATTCATTCGGCTTTGTTGGTTCTTTGGAGAGTCCCACATTATTCGGCATTATAAGGGTATTTTCTGGGGAAGAAAACTAGTAAACGAATTTTTTCAATTCTTCCCTGCTGTTAGGCTGAAAACAGTAGTCTGCCATAACCAAACATCGCGTAAGGTCATGCACTTATTTTGTTCTATTGAGAGGTGTGAACAATGTGGCATGCGGGAAAACTTATTTTTTGAGATGATTCCTTTTTATCAATTGTCTTCATGAACTAACAGAATTTCATGAATTTGTGCATTTAATAACTATCCTGAATTGATTTTATGTTAATTTATTTTTTATTCCTTGACTTTGTTTGAAAAATAGAGTGAAATCGAAGACGGTGTATCCAAGATGGCGTGATAAATTGAAAGAGGTCATTTGACGTCGTATAACGTCATTACCGACCCTTTGTAGAAAAATCACAGGGCTATCTAATCAATGTACTGACTTTGCTCTGCCTGAACAGAACGGCGAAAACCAAAAGTGGGGTTCAATCCAACCCGTCCAGTCCTTGTACCACAGTGGGAGTATGAATTAGCTTGTACGTTTGAGAGTTAAGTTAGCTACTGATGGACGACATTATTAATTTTATCGACAGTTCTATGTTCGATAGTATAATAGGTAGTGTGTTATTTGTATAAAGCGATTACCACCTGTTATAGAACCGGGCCGGAAGTTTTTTTCTAACATTAAATTTGCTTTCAGTTAGCGGGATGATGTGATTACTTCTTACAATTTTCGCTCTTCTTACGTAATAAGCTTGTTATTTCCTTGCCACGTACTAACTATGACAGAAATAGCTTTGGCTATAGTGGGCTCACGCTAGCGATTCAACGCTATTTTCCTGTACAAGATGTTGTGTTGCCTGCACGGCAAGCATTTCCGCACATAATACGAGCATTAATTCTCTGCATTTAGGTGCCGGACACGGTAATGTCGTCCCCTGTCTGAGCATCAAGAGTTTAGTCAACGAAAGAATCGTGCGCTTTGTCACAATCTCAACGGATGTGCACAATTAGAAATGCGTCAGTCAGACGTGTGGGTGGATATGCATGCCAATTCAAAGCAAAAAAGAAAGAACATTTTGATTAAAGATTCACATTCGCTTTCTGTAATGAAGCCGACAACCAAACGGTGTGTCTGTAAAGCGCAACTGTGAATTGGCGAAAGATACGGTACACAAAAAGTCTTCTGGAGGCTCTGAACAGGTAAGAAAAGCAGAAAGAAGAAAGAAATCCGCTTTCTGTTTAAGAAAAATTTCCTCAGTCGGCAGTCGAAAGAGACTAAGCCAAACACAAATTAAATTGGTCTTGAAATTAACCTTTCTCCGAGGTAAAAAAAAACAAAAAAAAAAAAACAAAAAAACAATTGTTTTGTCTCAAATTAAACAAACCCAGTGAAGCAAATGTTTATGAAATTAATTTGTTCTAAATCCAGTGTTTCTTTGTCTCAAAACATTTGTTGACACAGATTGATTTCAGGAATGAAACAACACAACACCACTTTGCTTCCCGACGCGAATGCTCCAGTCCGCTTTAGGGCATATTAGCGAGCTCAGTACTCGACACAGCTCACGACCAACTTTACCACAGCTACAAAGTGTCTCCGAAACTAAATCAAACTGATCAATCACTGAAGCGAAATAGACACAAATTTTAAACTCCAAAAGCTTCAACCTCTTCCCCGTCGCTGTTACGTAACCTAAATGGACTTCCCATCTCCCTCCTCCAGCTCCCAGTTGTAATTGTCTTTCCTAGAGAAACGGACAAGAGTCTTTACAGGTTTCTCTATATCTTTCAGTAAAACGCTGAGTCAAATTCCGCAGAAACATCATTGACAAACGCAAAAAAAAACATTCCAGATAAACCTAGGCGCATTTGTATCAAAAGTTGCCAGTTACCGCGTGTTTTACCAGAAACAATAGATCAGGTATAGTGCGGCAGCAAAGTGAAGCATGTCCATAATGTTCGCTTTGTAAAATGTATTCTATATACAAGGCTAAAATGTTAAAAAATTAAAAAGTTTAAACCAAACGTTTTCGGCTGTTTGCCATCTTCAGGGTTAAAAAAGGTGACCGTCCACACGTACATATATATCTTATGTAATTCCCGATGGGAAAAGTTTGGAGACATAAGAAATAACTTGTTTGTTCAAACAGGGGCGGAATTGTTGGATCATTAGTCCCTCGACGATCCTGCGCTTGTGGAATGTTTGTGCTGAGGAGAGAACACGCCAAGTGAAAGAATGTGATGGGTTTTCCCGCAGGTGTTTTGCAGGTTCAGAGGTGTGAGCAGGATTTGAATGCTCCGCAATTCGTACTGCTAAGTTTCTCACGGTCTCGCCAATGTAATCAACGCCACAAGAGCAATCACCTTTGTAAACAACTTTGGATCTTTTCAGATCCAAATTTTTTAACATTTTAGCCTTGTATATAGAATACAAAGTGAAGCATGTTTCTGTAAAATTTAAACAGGAGTCTTGTCGGATGAGCTAATTTCTGCGTGAATTCACGCTGCAATTACGGAGCAAATTAAACCTTGATCAAAAAGAGCGCTTATCCACCAAACTAATGCCGACAATTGACATCACGGCGCCAAGGACGGCCTGCTTTAATTTTATTTTATTTCTGGAGAAGGTGATACCCCCAGGTATAGTGTATTAAACAAACGATGGCTTGGTATAAAAGACAATATAATCAGACTCATCTGTGCCCTGAAGATTACAAAGAGTCGTGTTATATCCCAAATCTTCCAAGAAATCAAAGATTATGAATCCGGACAGTCCACGTGGAGAATGGATTATTGTCGCTAACATTACACTTCCGACATTGTTTAAAACGACAAAAAAAGTTCTATATAACCTCGCTGGGCTCTAACACGAAACTAATCTTCCATGTCGTGACAGATCTTTTGTGTCAATTTGTTCGAATCTTTGAAGCAAAATTGACATACTTGTCAAGCAACAGTACCACGTCGTTCGGCCATTCAGGAGCTTCGTTCGATCGGTCTCCTCGCAAGACCCAAGACTGGGACTGTTTCTTGCCGAAACAATTATTTAGATAAATGTGGGATTTTGAACGCACGCTAGCGATCCGCGCGCAACATATTTTCTTACACAGGATCTTGCGTAGCATGCAAGGCAATTAATCGTCCCTTCCATACAACACGAGATTTCTCTGTATATAGGGGATGGACCCTTGGCGTAAAGTTTGAAACTCTTGTAACAAAGGGATTGCTATCATACTCAGCTAAGAGTAGGACAGTATTAAAGAGTAATTTACAAAATTGTTATACTGTTTGTTGATGACTTTTAAATAATTTTAAAGAATAAACTGTTAGGTAATGGTTAATTGAAAGTTGTTTCCTTGCTGTTATTTGTTTATTTATTTAATTACTACTTCTTTTTACTTTTTTTCTCTATTGAAATTACATAACAGCTCGGCTCTAAAACCTCAAACCCAGACATTTACCTGTGAAAAAACACTCAATAATCAATGAGGAGAAAGATATATAGCGATTAAGACATCACCGTTTTCTGCTTCAAATTTATTCAGTTTTACCCTGTATTTGTCTGATAACAAATGTGGCGTCGTATTTATAATGCATTTGTTATACATTTGTCTTGGACATATGTGATGACATATTTGCCTGAACTTTAGCCTCTTCTGTCTCCCGACAAATGTTATATCAGATTTGTCTAACATTTGTCTTCTAGCCAAATACAGTCAAATCCATGATTTCATCCAGTGTTTCAGAACATCAGGAGTCTTTGTCAAAATCGTATCGCACGTGCTAACCTTAACATACGTGTTTCAGAAAAGTGGGTCTTCTCAAGCGACGCTTTGGGTAGATTGGCATGTCATTTCCACTTATTGTTCTCCACCTGACGTATCCTTGAACTAGCATAGCTTCCTATAGGTTTCACTTTCGGTTTTAGTCCTTCTTCAGTGTTGTTGTAGACACACGACATTGAAGATGGTCCAAGACCTCTCACGCCTGTTATACAGGACTATTTCACACTTTCAGAATTACAGTCTATCGTAGCCACTATTTTCTTTTTCCGGTAAGTCTCACATACAGTGTTGCATACGTTTTCGTGATCAGTTTCGCTGTTTTTTTCGCATCCTTAGAATTTTCCATTTTCAAAGCTTTCAAATGGAGAGATAAGCTATAATTTCTCATGAACATAACGAAGGAGCTGTTTGTAGCTCTCCAATTGGCTCGATAGTCTAAAATTAGTCAAATTTTACAACAATTTTGCTAACATTATCTGATAAAATCAGGTCACCTACTCTGCACTAAAGTATTTACTAGCCCTTGGTGATTTATTTGCAACTTATATAAGAAGCATTAAATTACAACCTTGGTTTACGGTGTACTTATTTGATATTAGACGACCATATTATGATCAATTGACACCTCTCAAAACAAGGTATCTGCTGACCAGCATCACGCGACCATATCGCGGGCTCAAGTCTACAACAGGTGACCGCTGACCGAATGCTTGTTTTCGATTGGTTTGCGGGCTCATGTCAGGTTAACTTGATGATAACAGGGCATGATTGTTCTGAAGCTAACTAACGCTAGCCCAGGATTAAGATTTATTTAAATTATAACTTTTTGTTCTATACAAATGTTTATTGCTTCTTTGTTTTGTGTTTATAAAACACAAAACCGAAAACCCCACCGCAAAGTTACAAAACTCAAATCAAAATTCGACCTTTTTCTGGGTTAGCTTAATCGGGCTCTGAACAACCTGGCCAAGGAGCTACGCTCTTAGGCTGGCCTACATCTGTATATTAGTTTAATGAACCTGTACTAAAACCAGGAATACCAGAATTGCAGCATATTTAACCGCCAACTGCTAACAGCTTGTAGCTGAAAAATTGGCTGTTATACATCGAAAATAATAGTGATATCCAACTGTGAAAACGTACCTGCAGGTGGCGTAATGCGCGCAAAACAACTGCGAGGTACGCAAATATTTTTTTACAGGGGGAATGGTAGGAAAAATGTAACGGGCACAGTAATAGTTTTTAAAGGAGATCGGTAACATTAGAAAACGCGTGCTTACTCCTACATTTTATGTTATGAAATGGAAGTGGCAAGAATATTCCACAAGTGACTAGTTTCCGGTGGTGAACAAAAGGTATTTAGGCTGTATTTTAGCTTAACCAGAGGAATGTTTTAGACGCTTAAAGCACTGCTGCAAAGATTTTGTTATTGAAAACATACCGAAAGCAGTCTCCATGATACCATTTGCTATGCAGTTTTAAGATCTCTACAAGTGTTAAATTTGATGTATGTAAAGGCGAATTCTAAGGAAATATGTGAAGAAATGTCCTTTCATTATTTTTCAGTAAAATACTGAGTGAGCATTTTGTTGAGATTCAACGCCAATTATCTCAAAAAATTGCGTAGCTACCCCATTTTTTGATAGATTTTAATATCCCTTGTAAAGATCTTATTTTTACGCGTTGTCCAGACTTGGAGCAAAAAAACCTTGTTACATTAAAAATACTAAAGCCAGCACAATGAATCAAATTCTCATTAAATGTGTAACTTAGTGCGGAAAATCGAAAAATAACCGCATTCTTACCTCCTACGTTGGTGTCTGGTAAATACTTTTGAGCAGCGCACAGTCAGTGCAACAATGCAAGGATAACGATACCTAAAATAGAACTAAGATGCCTCTAACAATTTATGTAAAGTAGCGATGTACTCCTTTGCCAGTTTTAGAGTTTGGATTCTTGAAAGTCTGTCTCCGGGCTCTCTTCGGGAAGAGTAATCGGGTATTACGCTGCGAAGCACATTAACCCCCCCCCCCCCACCCCGCCTTAAGACGCGCCTGCCTTTTGCGCTCTCTTTCTCGATTCAGCTTTCTTCGATTAGTCAAGGAAATTCCCGTGGAGCGGTGACCTTTGGAATACAGGTTGTTCATAGTTTGCTCGGTCTCTTGTTGAAACTCCTCCACACTTTCTTTCTCAAGCAGACAAGAGACAGGACAAGACACAAGACAGTCGGGGGAGGCCGAGCAATTTTGTGGCAGCATTTGATGGTAGTATACTTTTTCCATGGAATCATCTACTTGCAGTTGTGCTTCTTCGGGAACATACGTTTGCTGGCACTGCATCTGCAGGGAATTAAAAAATGATAGAAATTAATCGACATTGCGCGTGTGAGTCAAATATAAAACTTGGTGAGGGGAATCATTGTAGGATAATTGGAAATGTCGCTTATAAAGGTACTAAAATGTCGTTTTGTGGACCAAGTAGGTACCGAGATACCCTGGGGAAACTCTAAGGGTGTTTGTTTTTGATTTTTAAAACGCCTTAATGAGCATATAAGCATTTTGTTTTCGCATTACTCCGCAGAAATTATTCTGATGTGAGTAACCACTGTAATAGAGCTAGAGAGATGTGTTTAAAGCCATAAAAAGCTCTTAGAGATGGTAGAAAATTAAGGATATTTTCAGAGAGCAAGTTAACTGCAATTATTTAGTTTCACCTGTAAAAGTAACATTTAATATGGAGGCTACGGTCAAATTGGCAGTGGTCAAACACTTAACAGACGCAGTTTGAAAAGGAGGTTCCACGGAGCTACTAAGGCCCCGTCCACACTAATTCGTTTTCGAACGAAAACGGAGTTGTTTTGTTCCGTTTTCAGAAAGATTTTCGTCTACACTTATCGTTTTCGTATCGTTTTCGCCCGTCCACACCCGTTTTGAAAACGCTTTTATACCCTCAGTGCGCATGCTCAATGAACTCGACGCATGCGCATTTCAATATATCGGCCCACAAAATTGGCGCCATTCTTGATTCTGTCCGTGGCGTCTGTCCCCCATTTTGGATGGTCACGGTCAAGTGGTTTAGCGCCTGGTCGTGTCTAATTTGATGACGTCACCGTATTCAGATAGCATCGTTTTCTCCGACTAGAAAACAGCGTTTTCAAAAAGCATCGTTTTCAAATCGCTCCACTTTGGAGAGCGTTTTCGAATAACTCCGTTCTCGGTGATCGTTTTTGGCGTTGTAGTGTGGACGATAGCTGTATCTGGAGCAAAACAGCTCCGTTTTCATTTGAAAACGGATTAGTGTGGACGGGGCCTAAAATTTAAATGCTCCATGCTTGTGAAACCAACTCACACCTCAGACGATGCACTATGTGTGTTTTTGCATATTGCGGAGAAATAGCCCAGTGAAATGACACAGAATCTCTTTCAGCTGCATCCCCTTATAAAGTTCCCAAGTTGGGCCTTTTACCTCGAGTCTGGACTGAACAGGAGTGAGGTGGTGACTCTATTGTTTTCGAGTATCTGTCAGAGATCGACTCACCACTGCCAGTGTTACGTCACATAGCAACAAGTCGAAGCTTCGCTTGGCTTGCCCAGATTTGGCGTCAGGATTCCATTGAATTCAAAGAAAAAGAGGATAATACAAGCTATTATTGCGCTCTTATTCATTAATTTGGCATAAATGTGCAAGCTTTGTAGTGGATATTTTCTGTGAGTGCAACTGTTTGTTGTTTTGTGCGCGTTTTTGGTTCCAAATTTTATTGAAAACAAATCGGGTCAAGTGGTGTTACCGCCATCTTGACCTCCGGTCAAGTAAAGGCCACCCAAAACGCCCGCCGTTTTCTCTTCATGTTTTCAACAGAAGTACCTCATAATAGGAGGTTTTGTTCCTTTTTGATACAACTTTCAAGCAATTGTTAGTTTTTCTCAATGTGATGAGCCATTTTGCTCAACAATCCTTTTGAGTGCGAGGGCGTACGTGTCGGTTTGATTTCTCGCGTGTTAAACTTTGTTCGATTGGGGAAAGGTTAAGAGTGTCTATGTTTACCAGCTGTTAGCTGGTTAAATGCTTGTGTTTTTAAATTTTGTCTGGTAGATGACTGTCTGTGTGCTCCAGAAGGGCTAACCTTCAGAATACCCGGTCACGATTACGTGACATTAAATGCCTGCTCCCGTAG
>JAHPZR010003134.1:0-5000 GCA_019787425.1 Platygyra sinensis | reverse complement strand
CGCAATTTTGTGACGGCCAGACCACGCAACAATATTTTCGCGTTGTTGCCATGTCTTCAAGAGAAAAGCGAAAGCGATCGAGCTGCCCTTTGGAGCCAAGGAGAGCGGTAAAAAGGAAAAAAATAAATAAATTGTTTTGACATCGACAAAGATTGAGCAGACAAACTTGCCGCTAGCGACAAAAGGTCTTATTATATGCAGCACGAGTTCGAGGTTGTTGTGCCGGGCAATCATGCACGTGGCTCTATTCATAAGTGCCGATCATATAGACCAGAAAGCAATTTGTATTGTTTCCTATCCAGCTGCTCGCATCTTGGGAAACATTACTGCCTTGGGAGTTTCTGTTTCACTGGAGTCAGTGATAGTTGCGTGATTCCCTCCCTTGCGCGTTCGGCTTCGCCTCTTATTCCTGGTGCCGGTATTTGTCCCGGTCACCTTTTTCCTCTTTTCGTTTCTTAAGGCATTTCTAACGTTGTTTTGGCCTATTCATGTTACAAATGACTAGTCAGTGGAATGAAAACTCCGGAAACTGGGATGAAACATTTCTAATTCTATAGTAACAACTTACCTTCGGAGCGAGCGACTAGCAGCGATGCCTGGTAGAACTCAGTGAAATGTAGAGTCAAATTCCCGCGCGGAACAGTGTTTGACATCTTGTCTCGTCAGCATTTGAGCGCTATTGTTATGAAGCTAGGTAAGTTGAGCCGTTTGTTTGTAAACCGCAGGTAATTACTTTCACGCCTTCTTGTTTTAATCTGAAACTGTTTTGCTCTTTTTCTCGCAACTATATTTTCAAGAAATTGGGCGCAAGTTTTAAGTTCGCGTGCAGCGAATTTTCAACCGTTTTAGCTCAAATTTGGGGAGAATGTTCCTATATAATGTAGCTCAAAAATCGTGTCGGCGTTTTTGGTTTTCCCGTCCTTTGTAGAGTTATAAACAAATGAAGGAACAGGAGCGATATTTTTTCAAACCCCAAAGTTTAACCGGCGTAAAAAACAAACCAGGCAAGACATCAAAGTTCGCCGTCACGGTTTTTGATACAAAGGTGTTAAGAACTCGGCGCAATGTCTGTCTCTTCCTTTTGATCACTTCCGACTGCACAGGAACTGAATATTGCAAGCCATGTACTTTTGCAAAACGATCGCTATATTTTTAAGACATTCAACTTTTTTCTTTCAATAAATACGGTATGGTAATCTTCATTTATTAAAGTGCCAGTTCAATGAAAATTGACATCAATTTTTTCCGCTTTTTTCGCACAGAATAGCCAATTTAATCGTAAAACAATCTTTGATGCAAAAAAAAAAAAAAAATTGAATATAATAACAGTTCAGGTGGGAAAAAACTACTATAAACTTACGAATTTTTCGTCCGCCATTAATCAAAACTGGTTCCAATTGAGCCTGCAATTTGACAGCAGTAGATTAAGTTATGACGTCATACTCATAACGTTTCACGACGTTTCGCAAAGTAAACATCCGGAAGCTATGGATTTTCCTCTTTAACAAGTGAAGCTGAGAGTCCATCTCAAAAATATTTGTTCGTGTTAATGCCCAAACGGAAACTCTCGATGCTTTTGAATATCTACAAAGACGATTTTTGGTTCAGATGCGTCACGACTACGTAATAAAACCAGTTTCAACACTGAAGAGACACGAGGTTGCGGAATCGATCGCTTCAGCGAGTGTATGAAGAAGAGGAGCTGGAATGTTTTGAAATAAAGTTGATTTGATGGAAACGTTGATATCTTGGGTGGTATGTAGAACCTTGATTTTGCTTCTTTGGTATTCAATCGTTAGCACAACGATAAAATTGTGAAATTGTGTTGGATATCATGTCGGCGAGAGTAGACATGATCACCGTGCGTACGGTAGAGTACAGTGTTTTGATATATTACTCTGTAAATCAGCGAAAATTTAAGGTGGCTCTGAGCCCCATGTACAGAATTTTTTTTAAACTTTGCCAAAAGTTGCATCTCATCCTGCCTATCAAAATTCTATAATAAGAAAAAATTTCACCGTGCCGTTTTTGAAACATAAGCGCTTAAGGCTGAAATTAAGGGTGTTTTTAGCAGGTCATAGTGTTGCTGAAAATAATACCAACGTGTTCACCAATGATTGGGCAGTTTTTTGATACCATGATTGTAACATCAACTGATAAAGAGTGGTAATATTGAACCATCAAAATCTACATCTTGGAAAGTGCTGGAAACTGTTTTGAGCCACCTTAAAGTGCCTATGAAGTAAAAAATAATTCCTGCTTATTTGAAAGGCCTTTCAAAGTATAGAAGAATGGTGTTTTTCTTTTCAGAATATCTTTTTTTTTTAGAGATATTTACGTTTTTGTGAGTAAAGTGATGACGTCATAGGTGGTTTCACTAAAACAGTACAACAATCAATCACGAATATCTCTAGAAATATTAAAGCGGTGTCCTTCAAACTTGGCATCGGGACTGTACATCACAAAAGAAGCAAAATGACACCTGTTGTGCCGTTTCCATGACAACCATTATGCCGCTGGTCTTTTTGCTATTAAGACTAAAATTCCCAGATTTTTTCTTAAACAGCGTCCTCCATTTACACCAATCTAATGGGGATAGTTAATGCAATATGGGAACCATTTGTGTGCCGAGCTAGACCCTCTGTCCCACTTTAAAGATTGCAAATGGGGAAATTTGGTTTTTCACAGAAAGAGACTGGAGCCGAGAGTGTTGCCATGGCAATAACATAGAAGGTGTCATTCTGTTTCTTTTGTGATGTACATCTCGGGTGCCAAGTTTGAAGAACACTGCTCCAATATATCTGGAGATATTCTTGATCGAGTGTTGTACTGTTTTAGTGGAACCACCTATGACGTCATCATTTTCCTCATTTGCATAATACAAAAACGTAAATGTCTCTAAAAAGAAAAAAGCTATTTCTAAAAGGAAAACGCTATTCTTCTTCACTTTGAAAAGCCTTTCAAATGAGCAGCAATTATTTTTTACTTCATAGGTACTTTAACTTCAGTAGCAGAAGCATCCATGAGTTTTGTTTTCTAGTTAATTTGTTTTTATATAATTTTAATTTACAAAGCACAATATTCTCTACAAGCAGTACTTACAGTGCAGGTCTCATTATGCTTCTTTACTTACAATACGGGTTACTTATACAGGAAATACAATAATATTACTCAGGGGCTCCTTATACTACTAACAATACAATACTCTACTTATGTTACTTGCTGAACATACAGTTACTTACAATTACTTAAACTATATTTTGACTTTGAGGAGGAAGGAGTACTTCTCAATTAATCATCAGATTAAAGAAAATTTTCAAGGTTATGGCGTTTTTTAGTTAATGTTTACCTGCACAGTCATATAAAGACATTTTTTTCGTCAATCCACCCTGGGTAATTACCCAAGAATTATTTTAAAATATATATTATGCTGTGAACAAAGCCATGGTAAATAACTTTGAGTAAATAACTTTGTAGCGTTGTTCATATTGTTCTTGCCCAGGGTGGTCTTGTTTAGAGTTGCCACTCTGCATAATGTGATTGTTGTCACAGAATATGTTCTTAATGGATGTTTTGAGTGTTATTACAATAACCACCAGATGCGGAAAAGGTTCTTACTCCAGATGGTGTGATGAACAAATGAACACAAATATTTCATTACTATTGTTATGTTTCTATTATTTGTGTAATATTTTAAAATATTTTCTGGATATTTTTATGGCTTGGGAATTTGCTATGTGATTTTTTGAGGGTTTAATTTTGGTCCAGGGATTTTTTTTGGATTTTATTTGAAGCCCTAGGGATTTTTTGAAATTTGATTTTGTCCTCATTCAATCATCCCTGTCACTTAAAAATTCAGAGTACCCCCCTCCCAGTACACAATTATACTATTAGTACTTTATAACAACTAAAAAGAGATGAGAAGATGTTTGTTGAGTACTTTTAACTTAAAATACCTGTTTAAATAACATCCTCATTCTCATTACTCGTTCCCACAAAATCAAGAAAAAATAACTTTTTGCTGTTAGAAAGTTAATCTTTTGCAAATACCTGACAAATGTCATGACATGACACATATAGCTATTAAACCCATACATTCATTCTTGGGTTATTTCAGGCAACCATGTACTCTTTTTAACTTATTTCGGTTCATTTAATTTCCAGCTGAGTACAAACAAAGTTGTTGTACTCCTCCCTCTAGTCGGAGAACAAGTGGACATCTTACAAATGTTGACATTTCCAACTTATGTCAATTGATCTTCTGAAGTTTTATACTGGTGACAGGGTTGTTAAAAGCAGCAAAAACTCACCATCCACTTTGTTATGTCATGTCTGCTGAGCTATTCACATGTATCTAATTCTTTAAAAAAATGCAAAATCAGCTGCCTACAAACAGAGCTGCTTACTTTAAGACTCTGTGACGACTTTGCGGGGAACATTGTCTATAATTAGACGTCTCTTTAGACAGAGATTCCTACATTGATTTGATGTGATTTGTATTTCTACTTCCTGTAATTGTGCTAGTGCTTAGTATCTGCTGGTGCCTTAGATGATGCCAATATACAACTTCGCGAATTTATTTTCTTATGTTATCACTTAATTTGTTCGGACTTCAATCAAAAAAATATGTTCAACCTTGAATCATTTTCCCTTCTCAGTTGTTTTAGATATTTTTACCTTTTCATTGTAATTATGCCCGAAAAAATCTCAAAAAGATGAACAAATTACACCTTTGAAAATACTCTGCAAAAGATTATAGACCTGACTCATCTTGTTTGATTTCTTTAGTGATACTACTCAACTCGTGATTCATATATCTTGTAGGACTGTTAATCTTGCTTTCTCTCTGTTCAGTGTTTGTATTTTCCCAATAAAATTATCTGTTCAATTTTCCTTACAGGCAGTACTCAATTCTCATTTTTCCGTTGTCTTTAAATGGCTTACTTGATGTTTATACGATCCTCTTCAGTTGATTTCGACTTGGTTCGCTTGGATTTCCC
>JAHPZR010003133.1:0-16914 GCA_019787425.1 Platygyra sinensis | reverse complement strand
TAAAACACAAGTAACGCCTTAAGCGATAGAATTTAATTAAGCTATGGCGTTCCGTCAGGGAAAAAAACATACCGATGTTAAAAAAAAAAAAAAGATATCCGAAAAAGTAAGTTACCAAGTCTAGACGTCTAGTCTTGTGTCTTGTGCCGTGCCACGCGTTGTGTGTTTTGGGGGCCTAGGCATCTGTTGAAGTTTTATTAAAGAGATTGATTTAACGAATTTTGATTCGGTTATGCCATCTATGATGACATATATGGACCGTATTGAACTTACAAACAATATTGTACCAAATAAGATGAACTCTCTACTCTTTGGATGTTTATTACATCAGTGGTTGAAAGAGTATTATATTAATGGTTAGCTCCTTTATTACATTAGTGGTTAAAAAATTATTACTTTAGTGGTTAGCTTTTTTTATTACATTAGTGGTTAATTTTTATTACATTAGTAGTTAGTATTACATTAGAGGTTGATTTTTATTACACTAGTGGTTAGTATTACATTAGTGGGTGGTACAGGGCTCAATACTGGGGTCGTTTATGTTCTTTATTTACGTGAACGACATACCTCACATTATTACGTCTACCGCCAAGATATCTGCTAAGGCGACAAAATCTAACGACAGATAAATAATGTGGAAGATTCTATTGCTGTGCAGTTAGATCTAACCACGCTCGTCTACGGGCGGATCGCTGGTGGGTGAAATTTAATCCTACCAAAGGTGAGGTCATGAGAATCTCACATGATAAAGACAAAAGTTGCACAAGGTACCAAATATTGGGTACTGAGTTAAAAAAAAAATGTATCTAATTATAAACATCTTGGTGTCATTATGGCGAGTGACCTGAGATGGTCAGAACATGTTAAACAAATAGTCCACAAAGCAAACAAGGTACTTGCTTAACTGCGGTAAAAATAAATACATTTTTTTCAAATTTGTACAGAAAACTTTGGTCCGTCCAATCTTGGAATACGCTGGCCCGGTGTGGTCACCACACCTAGCCAAAGACATCCATGAAATCGAGAAGGTAAAAAGAAGAGCTTTGCGAATCGCCTTAGACCAAAGAAGACAGGAGATGACGTATGGTGAGAGGTGTAAAATACTTAAATGGAACTCTTTAGTACGAAAAAGGGAATTTATTTTCCTGGTGGAGTGCTACATGATCGTATGTAATCTGAATGGACAAAATCTCGGCGACTATTCAGGAATACTAAGACGAGATCTAACCATACATATAAGATACAAACCAAACTCGCAAAATTGAACTGCTATAAACATTCTTTCTTTCTTAAAATAATTAAATCTTGGAACGATCTTCCAAGTAATGCAATTAACTGCCACCAAATGTTAACATGTTGAAATTAAGATTGAAGAACCACATGAATATTTATTGAATGGCTATTTTATACTTTATGATGATATTTATCTGTTATTTATTTGATTTTTACAAATCTTTATTAACCAGTTTTTATAGTGATCTCGATTGATTTTTACACCTTTTCTTTAGGAGGTCCTTGATATAGGGTTAACCTCTGAGTTTCCTTTTTCTTAATAACTACATGTACATGCACGTTATTTTGCAATTAAGTATTGTATAATGGACTGTTGTGGCTGATATTACACTTTAGATACTCTTTTAAACAACAGAAGGTCTCTATTCTAAAAAAGAAGACGTCTTCGAAGTAAAACTGGATATCAGTGCATTGAACTTTGATAAAACTTTGCTTGGGATTAGCACGAGTTAACTAATCTTCCCCTGTCGTGGCTGACCTTTCAGGCCAATTTGTTCCAATAATTCAAGCGAATTTGACATACTTGTCATTGAACATTACCACACCAAACCATTCAAAAGCTTCGTTCGATCGGCCTCCTGCAAAACCCAAGACTGTGACTGTTTATCATTTGTCGCCTGATATGCCGCCGGAACAGTTACAGAAATAAATGTGAAATTTTGAACGCAAACATGCGCTAAATATTTCTTTACACAGGGTCTTCCGTAGCCTCCAACGCAAGAGTTCCCGCACATATTACGAGCGTTCTCTGTATCTATGGGCTGGATGAGGTAACGTACGCAAAAATTCATCTGATATATCCTTGAGCAGAGATAGCTTCCCTCATGTGCAATTTTAAACGCGCATAAGTGATGCATGCGCAGTTTTCCTAAAGACGTATTTGCTTCGACTCTACAAGCCACCAACATAACCATGGTTTTGATTAAAGATTCCCTTTTACCTACTCTAAGCCTAAGGTAGCAGTCAAGAAAATAGTGCATTTGTAACGCTCAGCAGACGGTTTTGGCTGCCATTTTCACAACAGTAAAATCCAAACCACTGAATAAAAGGAGTCAGCAATTTAAAATACCATAGAAGATTAAAACATGTAGTTTTTTTTTTTTTTTTTTTTTTTTTGAGTTTCAGGTCACTGTCATACTCGGTATCCAAGTTACCGAAGCAAATTCATAGAGTTCACCAGTGATGAAAACGTCAGCTTTGTGTCCTAGAAAGGGCACAAACATTGAAGCCGAAACTACATGGCAACAACTGTAATAAACTTTTGTTCTAATAAGTTAACTGTTGAAAGTAATAAAAGTCGCGGGATAACTGACAAATGAATGTCGTTCGAACTTTGGTTACTACATATTTATCATATGAGATCTTCAATTTTGATATAAAACACGAGGTTGATAATACTCATTTAGAAGCACTAAGGCATTGAAAATGACCCATTTTGTCATTATGTAATACTTATTAGTAGAATTCTTCTAGTACACTAATACAAATGCTGTAATCTGATTGGCTGAGCCATTGCACACTATCAGCCATTAGTGTGCAGTGGCTGGAACTTGTCTACGAAATGGCGACGTCTTTTTCGTTTTTGCCAAAGTTTTGGAGGAACATTTTGCTGAAAATGGATAATTAAAATTCTGGGAAGACTAAACAAAGGACATTTAAGGTTTCTTGAATTAAAAAAAAAGTTGAAATTATTGAAAAAATGATGCGTGCGCGTGCACGGCTTCGATTTTAAGGACGTTCGCGCCCATTGCTACTGCGCATCTCTAGTGCGCACGCTTTTCATTGGTCACGCGCGCGCCACGTCATTTTCAAGCGCGCGCACCAAGTCGAAAACTCAACAAAACATAGAGCTGATGACCTTTGCGTTAACTTTGTGTGCGAATATTTTTGTTGGATGCTCGGTGACCCCCACCTTTTTTTTCGGCAGATCACTTCCTTTTCTGATTATTTCCATTATACTAAAAAACAAAAAAAATCTGTACGTGGGAAGTTTTAATTATTTCTCATGTACTATTCAAATAGGGTCGAATTGGTACATGGATACAGGTGTGCGTAACTCAGAAGTTGTACTTTTTCTAGCTTTCTTCTAGCTGATTTAATGGCATATGTAGCAAAGATATATCAAATAGGCCTATATATGCTATGTTAAACACACATAACTTAGATATGATTCTTCAACTTAATTATATGCCGATAGTAATGAATCCGGCCAGAATCGCCTCAGTGGCTGGAAATCCTAGAAATGCTATGATCTGTGATGCGCCTTATCTTCAAAACGAGTTCGGTGACCCCCGATTTTTTTACGTTTTTCATCTAATCTTATCATTTTCTACCTGCAGTCAAAGTTTTAAAAAAATCTGTGCGTGGGAAGTTTTTGGGCGCGAACGTCCTTAATTGCCAACTCAATCCGTGCGATTTTTTTAAGGTCCAAAGTTTAATAATACGTCGAGAAATAATTGGAAAGAGTTATTTGAATTAAACTTTAGTAAGAAATTCAACTAAAACAATTAGATTTCTATGAGGTGGTAGTTGATGAGGCCGAAGGCGGAATCAACTATCACCTCATAGAAATCTCGAGCTCATAATCTAATTGTTAATTAGAAGAACTCATTCCCATGCAGTAATAATTGTAAAATCTTTGTGACCGAGACTCATGACTACACGCATTAAACTACAGCCATTACATTGTGTTGGACACAAATAAACATTTTAAGTTTGATTTAGACAGAAAGCTGAAGTCTTGATTACAATTTGAACCAAATCTCTTGACATATATTTACCAAACGGCAAACTAGGAAGACACACAGTGTATCTGTTATTTTCCTTATTTATTAAGTTTTCAGCAATAGAAATCAGATAAGTCTTTTCTCGCGCAAAGCTAGAGATAGGTTCATTACAATGACTGTAAAGAAAGGTGGGGTGCCCATGCTCGTTGTTGAGCTACAGCCACTTTTCAACTGACAGAGCTCAATATCAAGGCAAATGCGCCTTGGTTTTAGTATGCGCGTGCACTAGCGCGCGCTAAATGACGCCATAAATTATGCGCAGAAAGGATGCGCAATGCAATTATGAGGAATGACCTGAACGTGGCCAAACACGCGCGCATTTGCTGATACAATTCAGCGCGCGCACAAGGATCTCAAGAAACAATCATGCTGTCAATAAAGCGATCATTTTATTTACTCAACACCCGCACTTTCTCTATAATTGAACGCAGTGTATTGATGGCTTCAGTATTTTATTACAAAGAATGTCAGAAAAGGTAATGATGGAAAGAACCCAGCAATTCTCAGCTTTTGTTTGGTACTCTCTGTATTTTGTAGGGTTAGAATAGCTATAGGTTTCACTTTCGGTCTTGGCCCTTCTTCAGTGTGAAGATGGTCCAAGACCAGGCCTCTGACGCCTGTTATACAAACACTTTTCCACGCTTTGAGAATTGCAATCTATCGTAACCACTATTTTTGTTGCCGGTAAGTCTCTCATACATTCTCACATACGTTTCTGTGCTAACTTTTGCCGTTTTTCAGTGCTATCCCAAGAATTTTCCATTTTCAAAGTTTCTGAGTGGAGAGATAAGTCGGTTTTTTCACAGGAAAATAACAGAGGAGCTATTTTTAGCTCTTCACTGAAAAACACCTGCTCGATCAGGGGACTATATACTTCAACGAAGTGACCATATGCCCAGCAAGCACCTAGGAAGAATTCTTAATGGCACTGCTCAGGGGTTTGAGGGATTCATTCGGTTGAAATTACTCAACAACTTCTGACTGCCGCGTGTACAGCCCATTTTAGCCTAACCGAAACAGACTTGGCGAATTGATAGTAAGCCGTCTATACTTCATATCAAAGCTAAGTATCGCTAGGAATCGACTGCATTTCTGAATGTGTCTTTTTGTCGAAATTGTCAAAGTCTCTATCTGAGAGTCCAGCCATGAATTTCTTAACTGTCGAAAACATGGCGATTTTATTTAGAATTGCTTAGTATTTCCAAGCAAATATAATTGAAACACCCTCCAGAATTTTGCTTAACACTATTAAAAATTTGTGAAAATTTGAGACTTCAGGTAATTAAGTCAAGAAAGTTTTAATAACAGCAATTAACTATTGGTAAGTAACACACTTTTAGTCTCAGTCACAAATTTTGAAGAATACATAAAAGACATGTTAATAAGTAAGAATTTCAAAAGTGTTCACCTTCACTGTTCGTGCAAATTGTTCTTTGTCCTTCAAGGGCTCATTAACGCTGTAAACAGCTCAAAATGAACAAGAACAAGATGAACAAAATACCACGTAAGCCACTTAAGAGTGGCTGACTCTTAGGATCGAGAAACGCCGGTCAACGACCCATTTGGCAAATCGCTCATATTTTGCCCAAAGATACCCTTAGGTGACCTAATTCTAAAAATCATATTTAAAGATTACAGCGAATTTTTATTTTTTAGAATTTCGCGAAAATTTGAAGGCGCGGTCGAAGTGCGGTTTTTCGTGTAATAAAATGACCGAAATAAGGTGCGAGGACGAAGCGCTGCTAAGGTCTTAAAATAAATTCAATTGACTTCAAACTTCACACAAATGTGGAACAACCATTCTAATATATTTTTTCGTTTTATACTAATCTCAGATATGTTTATCTAGTGGTTTTCCGAACCATTTTAAAAACACCTTTCAAGCGTGTTAAAAATGGCGGCAAAATATAGGTCATGTTTAACAGCAAAAAAGTACATCTGGTACCTCGCTTTTCGATTATTTTACTTTACAGCCTTAAAATATCATTATTAAACATATACCATACCAATTTTCAGGCTCGAACTCCAATTATTTCTCTCTGAGAAATTCGAAAATCTATGTAACATACTCAGCTCAAATGACACATGATTATTCGCGAAATGAGTTAACAATCTAAATTAATCAGTTTGATTATAAAAATTAGGCCTTGGGAAAGATCCTTTTGACTGTAGTTACCAGTGTGATCAACTGAAAGTCAAATTTCAAGCTCCAAATTCCTCTACTGAGGCAGTATCATCAACTGAAATTCGCGATCGCTTATGCAAATCAATCGACAAGTTAGCGCCAAGCATTTCAAACGCAAATTCCCTTTATCTCAACCTTCTTAACACCCGGATTTTATCTATTACAATTAAGGAATAAACGAAAGACCGTGTAAGTCTAAAGCAGTTCACAAAAGAGGTTTGAACTACCTGAAGTTAATTGCGAACATGAAGTCGTGTGAACTGTTCATCGTTTTATGCGTATTTTATACGGTTCGTCGTGTTAGTCGGTATGTGGCTATGGTGGAATGCTTGACGATGTACAATGACAATATACTTCTACCTTAACTCTAGCTGATGCTCAAAAGACTGGTGTTAGACTGTAGATAAGCCTTTCCTACAACAACCCCCTTGAAAAATAATTGTGTATGAAAAACATGATATGGCAAAATTGTTCGACCGCAAACAACTTCACAATATTCATAATGATTCATTACGCACTATAACTACTGGCCTTACAATATAAAAGAGAGACATACCCAAATGCCGTCCATATACCTTGCTGGTAAACCACAATATAAGGGAGCAATTCTTGAGCCATTTACTGGCAGTAATTTCTAGCTACATATTTTCATGAAAAGTGTTTTTGTGAAGTTGACATTTGAGCACCGAGAAAAATGTCACGCAACCCCACCGCCGATTTTGTTGTCTTTGAGGAGTGGGTAAGGGATGTGTGGAATAGGATTAGTTCATTCTATTATTTTTTTTAAATAAAATGTAGTATAAGTGGATCATAAATAAGTCAGCTGCTTCTTTATGGACAACTACTTTTCAAAAAAGTTCGCAGTTCGCGAGATCTATTACATGTTTTCACATGTTACAGAGTAATGAGTTTCTGAAGGCGAGGCTGCGCTGCATCTGCGGGCGGTGTCGGAAACGAAGAACGTTAGAGCAGCTATCTTTAAGCTGATAAAGGTAGAATGATCGCTGCAGCGAATTCGGCCATTACGGTTTTTCCTCCAAAGCATCTTCCTCCTCCTCCTCTCTCTCCTTCTCTACAAAAATATTACGATCCCCCCCCCCCCCCCCCTTCAAAAAGAAAATAGTGAGGCCTTGGAGTCGACCGGCTCATAGTGCCAAGAGCTTATCCAGGTTTCTGTAGCATGAAGCTGCTAGGAGTATTTCTACCCCCTCTGGACGGGACGCTAGTCACTTCCCTCCAATTTGTTAGGTTTCCCCAACAATTCGGCGGTACCCATTTAGGCTCCTGGGTTTGAGATAGTCACTTTGAACACAATACAGTGTCCCTAGCCAGGGCTCAAGCCCGGACCGCTCGATTGCGCTCCAGGGACGAGTGCACTTACCGTTAGGAAACCGCTTTCAGTTCTCCAGAGACAAGTGCCTCTCTAAAGTAGACAGCCTCTGAAATACACGAATGCAGCCGCTTTGAGGACAATTATACACCCCTGCTGCATAGCCACTATCCATGGAAACAGCAGCAGACGCTTCCATGGTAACAAACGTTGATAATTGAACCTATGTTGTGGTCGCAGTGTTTGTAATTTTTTTAGAAAATGACCTGAAGTGTCCTTCAGAGAACGATGCTTACAGCAGAACCAAAGAAAGAGATGTCTGACTAAAAGGTCGTTTGCAGGATCCAGTCACATGGTGCGGAATAAATTACATTGAGAAGCAAATGACGCAGTGGGACTTCCCAAAAAAAAAGAACTCTTACCAGTCCAGCCCGACTTTCCTTTGTTTTGAAAGTCCCACTGCTTCATTTGCGTCCCAGCGTAATTTATTCCGTACCATGTGACCAGATCCTACAAAGGGCCTATTTCAAATTTAAAAGAAACCTTTGGTCATTAGCATAAAGCTAAATAATATCATTGTAACAACATCGTCAGTTCATAAGAATAACACAGAGCTCTAGTAGGGTAAAGCGTAGGCACGATCTACAATCCCTCCACACAGTGGTTCACTAGCAAGTTGACTGTCCCGGCCACGCCCATCAAGTAGTATGCACTGTAAACCCCGTGTGTAGGCCTATCCAGATTCTGCTCGGCAACTTTTCAGCAACTTCTAGGATTTTGAGCAACTTTTTTGTCAGAGAGCAACTTCTAGCAATTTTTTGGAAAACTAGCACTTTTTTGGTAGCTTTTGGGCTTTTTAACCTATTTTGGACCAAAATGCTGAATAACCCCCTTTTTTTGTTAAATAAACAAGTTTAAATTCTAAACATCTTTCTAGTAAAACTCATATTTTTACCCTTTGAATGGGTATCATGTGGAGTTGTGGACGTGGTAATTAATTACAAGAAGTGGGTTAGCCTTAACCTCGTTTCCAGGGCTTTTCCCTTCTCGTGAGGGCCGCCCGAACTGAACTGAAAATTATTTAGCTTGGTGATACTTCGGGAGTCATCTGCTGTTTCAATGTTGGCGTTACGACAGACCACGTTGTCCTACACGGCACACCGATATCTGAAATTTCCCCTCCCCTCTGTAGCTACAGCTAAAAGCCATTCAAGAACAAGAAATAATTGTTCCTGGCTGGTGCAACTTGAAAATCTACTGTCACTGCTTTAAACTTGTAATCGGTTTATGTAAATCGTGAAATCTTGATCATTTGCGCAAGAGTAGTGAAAGCGTGACTGGGCTGGTCATACGGTTGTGTTACACTTTTACCGAGTCTCGAATATCAGCGACGCAGGACTGGTGCCGATATTTTAAAAACAGACTCATGTATCCCGTTTCTTACAGCAGAAAGCTTAGGCTCTTTAATACAATGTGGAGTGGTATTGAGGGGAATCAACGGCTTTTCGGTATGTTTCCTGTAACATTTTCGGATGAAATTAGTCACATTTTAAAACATTTTGTTTATTTGTTTGGGTCTGACCGTTTCACAGTTTTCACTTGTTTCCAATTTACATAGGCGCAATTTATTTCAAACTTTTAACTTACGCTTTTGATGACCTCGGTTTGATTTTGTTGTTTTGCCGGTAATTCATTGCCGGATTAACCTCTCGAATTCTTGAGCTTGAACCGAGATCGGCTGTTTGCCAAATTAGAATCAGTAAGGGCACCATTCTAATTTGCTTCAAGACATTTCAACTCGATTAATTTTAAGTCTTAGCTTTTAACGTCCTTAATGCTAACTTGACAGCATTCCAAGTTGACTCATTATTGTGTCTTATAAATGAACTCAAAGCGCTGTGGTAAATAGAAAACATTAAGTTTCCAGGAAATTAAATCTCTTGCGTTTGTAGTGATAACCATTCACGGTGTTGTTTACGGGAACGCACGCGATGACAAACTAGATATGACGGCAAACACGAAATTAAACAAAGTTAAAGCGTTTCTAAGACGTCTAAAAACAGTTTTTATGTAGTGGAAAGTATGTTTCTATGAGAGCAGTGAATTGACGGGATTTTTAATTAATGACAGCCTTTTATTTTCGCCACTGAAATTGATTTGTCTCGTGCCTCGTGTATAAACATTGTGTCACTTGCGCCCAACACATTGACATAGATTTTCGTTTTTCTCAAAGGGAAATACTGCGAGTTCGAGCCTGAAAATTTGCATGGTATATGTTTAATAATGATATTTTAAGGCTGTAAAGTAAAATGATCGAAAAGTGAGGTACCAGATGCACTTTTATGCCGTTAAACATGACCTACATTGTGCCGCCATTTTTAACACGCTTCAGAGGTGTTTTTAAAATGGTTCGGAAAACCACTAGATAAACATATCTGAGATTAGTTTAAAACAAAAAAATAAATTAGAATGGTTGTTCCACATGTGTGTGAAGTTTGAAGTCAATTGAATTTATTTTAAGACCTTAGCAGCGCTTCGTCCTCGCACCTTATTTCGGTCATTTTATTACACGAAAAACCGCACTTCGACCGCGCTTTCAAATTTTCGCGAATTTCTAAAAAATAAAAATTCGCTGCAATCTTTAAATATGATTTTTAGAATTAGGTCACCTAAGGGTATCTTTGGGCAAAATATGAGCGATTTGCCAAATGGGTCGTTGACCGGCGTTTCTCGATCCTATTCTTAATACATATAGATAACGCAAACTGCAACTTTGATCTACATATTACGCTAATTGCGGCCATGCGTAATATTTTTGCCATGTACTCTGCCAGCTGTTGTTTCAAGTC
Source organism: Platygyra sinensis (assembly GCA_019787425.1). NCBI lineage: Eukaryota > Metazoa > Cnidaria > Anthozoa > Scleractinia > Merulinidae > Platygyra > Platygyra sinensis. The sequence continues at coordinate 6,471 of JAHPZR010003133.1, read as the reverse complement.
GCTCAGCCATGTTGTATGTACTACAATAGCTATTGTTTTCAGTTAATTAGTTTAAGAGACTGAATGATCGACGATGCGGTTTCCGTTTTGTGCCACTGCACGATCAAAAGTTACACAGCCCGATTTATTCGCCTTTGTTCGTCTATTAGAGTAGTTCTACATTTTTTAGGCGTTGTAAGGGTATTTTCTAAGGTAGAAAACTAGTAAACGAACTTTGCGGATCCTTGCGTGCTGTTAGCCTGAAAACATTATTCTGCCATTAGTCTGCAATACTAACCTCAGATCTCGTAAGGTCATACACTTCTATTGAGAGGAGACCGGTGGACAATGTGGTGTGCGGGAAAACTCATTACATGGCTGAAATTGGGTTTGGACTTACAATTTTTGGACACGACGACGCCAGCGTTGCCGGATATTTTTATTCTGGATAAATAGCTGAACGTGTGTAGGTACTGAGAATAACGATACTGATCTGCTCACACCGAGCGCGGGTTAATAAGGATATTTAAATGCTTCTTGAATTGAATGCTCGTGTTTTATCGAATCTCAGGACAATTAAATAGCTGCTTTCGTTTGATGATCGTGTGTATTTACTGAGAATGACGATACTGATCTGCTCACACCCACCACGAGCTTAGCCATTAGATACAACTTGTTTGTTTATGAACTCAATTCTCCCCGGTATTTGTGACTTAGAGCCTGAAGGTTCAGTGGCCTTTTACCGAATTAATCGTGCAAACAGACCAGCTGGTTTGATTCAAGATCAACCTCTTGGTCTTTTCACGGACGTTTTGATCATGTATCACGAGCTTTCTCTGTATCTAGGGACTGGACGAGGTAACGTTGTCCCGAGCACATGAAAAATAAGACATGCGTGTTTCAGACAAGAGGGTCTCCTTAAGCGACGCTTTGAGTAGATTGGCATGTCGATTCCACTTATTGTTCTTCACCTGACGTATCCTTGAGTAAGGAGAGGTTACTTCATGAGCAATTTTAAACGCGCACAAGTGATGCATGCACAATTTTCCCAAAGAAGTACTTGCTTCAAATAACAAGTCACCAACAAAGAAGTGATTTTGATGAAAGATTCCATTTCACCTTGTCTAGGCCTAAGATAGCCGACAACAAAATGGTGCATCTGCATAGCTCAACTGACGGTTTTCACCGCCATATTTACTACAGTAAAATCTAAATCAATGAATAAAAGGAGACAACAATTGCAATTTGAAATAATAAAGAAGATTTTAAGGTCACTGTCATATTCGGTATTCAACTTGTCAAAGCAAATTCATCGAGTTTATGCCGGATGGAAATGCCATCTTTGTTTCTTACCAAAGGGCACAAATTACTGAAAATGCGGCCGAAAATTCACGGGAACAACTGTAAAAAACTCATGTTCTAATAAATTAATTCGAGTAAAAGTCGCAGGATAAATAGTTTTTATTTTCTCTTTTTTTCTTTCTTTTTTTTTTTTAAACATACATGCATGGCTGCCTTCTTCTAGCTATTTTCATGTCTTTAGTGGTGCCTTGAACTGAATGCAAAAGTTATTTAAAAGAAACTTTCCTTTGAAAAAGAGGGATGCCATTACGTTAGGCGGAAACGTTTAAGGAAATGTATATACATATTGAAGGCGTCTTATAGGCGAAGAGGTTTAAAATATTCAGGGAGCCACAGTATACGGTATTTTATAAATTTTAGAAGTTCCATTACTGAAACTAGGAGCAAGGATAGCAATGTTCCCTCCACTTTGAGCTACTTCTACTCTCTTTAAATAGAGTATTTACTAAAATGCTAGCTTCCTCTTGCTTTGACACTCCCCGTACTTTGTCGGGTTAGAATAGCTATGGGTCTCACTTTCGTTCTTCGCCCTTCTTCAGTGTTGTTGAAGACACATTGAACATGGTCCAAGACCTCTCACGCCTGTTACACACGTACTATATCACACTTTGAGAATTACAGTCTACTTTAACCACCATTTTAGTTGCCGGTAAGTCTCACATACAGTATCACGTACGTTTTCGTTCTCCCTTTTGCTGTTTTTTTTGGTCAGTTTTCGTAAGAAATTTCCATTTTAAAAGTTTCTGAGTGGAACTGAAATAAGTTGTCATTTCACAAGAACAACATAGGAGTTGTTTGTAGCTCTCCCATATCAACTGCTCGATCAGGAGGTTGTGAAGTTCAACTAAGAGATCATATGCCCGTCAAGCAGCTAAAAAGAATTCCTAAAGGAACTGCTCAGTTGTTTGGGCGATTCATTCTGTGGAAATTACGTCACAACGTATGACTGTGTCCAACACATTTTAGCCTAACCGAAAGAGACTTGGCGAATTTATAGTACGCCTAAGCCGTCTATACTACAGAGCAAAGTAGTTCTAGGAATCGATCGACATTACTGAATGTGTCTTTTTCTGGAAATTGTCAAAATCTCTATCTGTGAGTCCAGCCATGAATTTCCTTAGTGTCGTCGTGAACATAGTTTGATTTTATATCAGACCGAAAAGATTGGAATTGCTCAGCCTCTCCAAGCAAATATAAATCACTGTCCAGAAGTGATTAATTAACACTATCAAAATATCTGACAATTTGAGACTTCAGGTCATTTAGTCAAGAAAGTTTTAAAAACAACAATTAACTCTTGGTAAATAAGACAATTAATAGTCTCTTTGAAGAATAGATAAGAGACAGGTTGATACGGAAGAATTTCAAACGTATTCTCCTTTTCTGTTCGGGCAAATGGTTCTTCGTCCCTCAACGGCTCGTCGCCGTTGCAAAGAGCTCCAAAACCACTTAAGCCACTTAACTCATATCGATAAAGTAAAATGAAATTTTGATCAACATAGCCCGGGTTTTCATGGGATATTTTTCTCCTTGGTTTTGCTTTTTACTTTACTGAATTGAAGTGTTTAGTCGTGCAAACACAGTAACAAACCTCGGTAAATGGCGGCAGAAACAAAAGTGAGTGCACCTAGCTAGGTTTGTCGGCAGCTGAACTCCTTATGAGGCATGGTTTAGCCCAGTAACCAAGGAGAAGCAGACGTTGTCGCGGCATCTTGGTAACAACTATTCACGTGTTCAGCATGTTAAAAAGAGAAAAATAGATTCCTCCTGATGTAAGTAGGCTTTAGGTAGCGGTGTACAGGCAGGCGAAACTAAAAGAGGACCTACCACAGAGAGAATCTATGGAGAAGAAAAGGAATTGTTAGAGCATTGGAGTAAGAAAAATTATAATTTTCTAAAAGTTTTTGTCCAACATTGCAGCAGTTGCTTTCCAACAAACCATCCATTGTATGCGGCCTACTTTAGTTAATTAGTTCCGTGTAAACAGCGTCTCTAATAACTACGATTTAGTTACGAAACCTCGGTAAGCAGTAACCGTAGTAAACTACTCTCGTGAAAACACGCCAATAGTATGGTAATAGCGGCGATACGTAGTATTGTGCCATATATTCTGCCAGCTGTTGTTTATACTCGCTCAGCCATGCTGTACGTACCACGATAGCTTTTCTTTTTAGTTTATCAAGTTCAAGAGCCTAAAAGACAATGCGGTTTCCCTTTTGTGTAACTGAACGCTCACAAGTTACACCGTAACTCTATTTATTCGGCCTTGTTGGTCTATTGTAGAATAGTTCTACATAGTTTCGGCATTATAGGGGTATTTTCTGGAGAAGAAAACTAATAAACGAATTTTGCGAGTCCTTCCGTGCTGTTAGTCTGAAAACATTAGTCTACCATACTAACCTAACATCTCGTAAGGTCATACACTTATTTTGTTCTATATTGAAAGAGGTAGACACTGTGCCGGGTGTGCGGGAAAATTCATTACTTAGCTAGGATTGGGTTTTGGTTTTCAATTCTCGAACACGACCGCATCAGCGTTGCCGTATATTTTTACGCTGGATAAATAACTGAACGTGTGGAGATATTGAGAATAACGATACTGATCTGCTCACTTTCAGCGCGATCTTATGAGGATATTTAAATGCTCCTTGAATTGAATGATCTTGTTTTATCGAATCTCAGGACAATTAATAAGCTGCGTTCATTTTATGAAAGATAAAAGATTAGGACTTTAATTAAAACATTCAAGAACCTTTGCTGTCTTCTAGCCCTGTCCACAGTGCACGTGAGCGTCATCAGCAAGCTTAGCCTTTAGCCGGTACAACTTGTTCGTTCATGATCTGAATTCTCCCAGGTATTTGTGACTTAGTGCCTGAGGGTTCAGTAGCCTTTTACCTTTTATCCAAACAGACCGGTAGGTTTGATGGAAGATAAACCTCGTAATCTTTTCACGGACATTTTAATCATGAATTAAGAGCTTTCTCTGAATCTAAGGGCTGGAAGAGGTAACGTCGTCCACTGTCCGGACATCAGGAGTCTTTGCCAAAATGTTACTGCACGTGCAAAATTAGACATCCGTGTTTCAGACAAGAGGGTCTCCTGTAACGACGCTTTGAGTAGATTGGCATGTCAATTGCACTTATTGTTGTCCACCTGACGTATCCTTAAGCGAGGATAGCTTACTTTATGTGCAATTTTAAACGCGCAAAAGTGATGCATGCGCAATTTTCTCAAAGAAGAACTTGCTTCAAATGACTCTACAAGCCACCAACATAACAATGATTCTGACTAAAGATTCCCTTTCACCATGTCTAAGTCTCAGATAGCCGACAACAAAATAGTGCATTTGTAAAACTCAAGTGACGGTTTTCACCGTAATTTTCATTACAATAAGATCCAAACCACTGAATAAGAGGATTCAGCAATTGGAAATACCAGAGAAAATTAAACGATGTTCTTTGTCTTGGAGTTTCAGGTTACTGTCGTATTCCGTTTTGAACTTATCCAAGCAAATTAATAGAGTTCAGTATGGAAAGCCCTCCTTGTGTCCAAACAAAGAGCACAAAAATTCGCCCCAAAATCCACAAAAACAGCTGTAATAATATCTTGTTCTAATAACTTAATTGTTTAAGCTAGTAAAATTCGCTGGAGAAATATTTATATTTTTTAACATACAGGCATGGCTGCCTTCTTCTTAGCTATTTTCATGACGTTAGTGGTGCCTTGAACTCCAAACAAATATTCTTAAAAAGAAACTTCCCTTTAAAAACGAGGAATGTTATTGCGTTAGCCGCAAACTTTTAAGGGAATGTATATTGAGGGTGCCTTTTAAGCGAAGTAGTTAAATATTAAGGAGGCCATAGGGTATTTTATAAATTTTGAAATTTTCTTTAAGATAAAGAGACTAAAAGCAGCTACCTCTACTCTCTTTAAATAGAGTTCTTGTACTAACTTACTTACTGATAGTTTGGCACTCTCTGTATTTTGTCGGGTTAGAAAAGCTATAGGTTTCATTTTCCGTCTTGGTGCTTCTTTAATGTGTTGAACACACATTGAAGATGGTCCAAGACCTCTCACGTAGTATTTTCACGCACTATCTTACACTTTAAGAATTACAGTCTATCGTAACCACTATTTTCGTTGCTGGTAAGTCTCATATACAGTATCGCATACATTTTTGTGCTCACTTTTACTGTATTTTTTTTTTTTTTGTCCCAAAATTTTTACATTGCCATTTCAAAGTTTCTGAGTGGAGAGATAAGTTGTTATTTCACAGGAACTTAACAGAGGAGTTATGTTTAGCTCTTCGCAATCAACTGCTCGATCAGGGGCTATGAAGTTCAACGTAGTGACCATATGCCCATCAAGCAGCTAGGAAGAATTCCTAAAGGAACTGCTCAGATGTCTGAGAGATTCATTCCGTGGCAATTACGTAACAACTTCTAACTGCCGTGTGCCCAGCACATTCGAGCCTAACCGAAACCAAGTTGGCAAATTGATAGTATACTTAAGCCGTGTATACTACATATCAAAGTAATTCTGTGAATCGGTTAACATTTCTGAAATTGCATTTCAAAGTCTCTATCTGAGAGTCCAGCCATGAATTTCCTAAGTGTCGTGCATTTCAAAGTCTCTTTCTAAGAGTCCAGCCATGAATTTCCTAAGTGTCGTCGAGAACATGGTAATTTTATATTAGACCGAAATGATTCTTGGAATTGCTTAGCATTTCTAAGCAAATATAGGACACTCTCCATAGGTTTTATCAATACTATCAAAAATCTGTGACAATTTGAGACTTCAGATCATTTGGTTACGAAAAAAAACAACAATTATATCTTAGTCAAACATTTTGAAGAATAAATAAAACACATGTTGATAAGTAATAATTTCAAAGGTATTCACCTTCACTGTTGGTGCAAATTGTTCTTTGTCCCTCAACGGCTCCTTAACGTTTTAAAGATCTCGAAAACCACTTAACGCATTCGATAAAGTAAAATAGAACTTTGATCAACATATTAATGCAATGGCGGCCATGCGTAATATTATGCTATATATTCTGCCAGCTGTTGTTTCTAGTCGCTCAGCTATGTTGTGCGTAATACAACTGCTATTCTTTTCAGTTTATTAGTT
>JAHPZR010003132.1:22500-68798 GCA_019787425.1 Platygyra sinensis | reverse complement strand
CCTTCCCTACCAACGAGCTATAACCACATATTTCACTACTTAGAAAAGCTTTATTGGACAACAAAATTGTCAAATCTTGTGAGACAAAATGCCTACTCGTGATAGCTTATAAGAACACTATTTTAAAAAACTTTGTCAGACATAATTCTTTGTCCCTTACAATAACATTCTTAAACATTCTTAACCACTGATAAATTACACAGTACATCATTCCAAAAAGGTTACAAGATAAGGATATTTTGCTCAGAACCTTCACTCTAAAACAATAAATTAATTTATAATCTAATAAATTATCCTCAAATTGGTCAATGTACAGAGTCTACATGTATTTCATCATGTGATGACTAACAACTACGTCTAACATTAAAAAAGCTTGGACGTTGCCTTGAAAATTACAGGAGTTGAAAAAATACCCTCGGAAAACTTGTGGTTGCGGTCAACCTAGAGGCCATTTGATTCGAGTTTTGAATGAAAGGAGTGTAAATAACGATTTAGATTTTTGTCTTCTGTGGTTGGTTATTCTCAAATCAGCTTGATATAGTGTCGGAGACACATCTTAGCTGCGATACTGTTGACCGTGGACTGTGCTTAGTTATACTTAGCTCGCTGCTCTGCCCTGAAACGGACAGCAATATTTGCATCGGAGAGCAAGGCTACGTCTTTATTTTACCGATTTTAAGAGGTGATGTTTTGATGTTTCATTCCTTACATCAATCAGTTTGTCAACAGTTGTTTTGACACTGGAAAAAGTTGAATGTTTAAATTAAATTAATCTCAGAAACATTTTGTTTATTGCGTGTGTTAAATTTGAGATAAAACATGGGTTCTCGGCTTACTAAGACCAAGTTTGTGCGTTGTTTAGACTCGCTCGACTGTCGACTAAGACTGCTCGAAATTATTTCTGTATCATTTTGTAAAGAAAACGGCTTTATCTTTTGTTTTTTGGCTTCTCGAACCTGTTTAATGTCTCGGTAAGACCTTTTTGTGCGTTATCTTTTGTCCAGTCACGTAAAATATTATCTTAATTCTCAAAACTTTCCGCCATTTTAAAACGGCGGAGGGTAAAACTTTGTAGTGATGACGTCAATCGTGCATCTGTCGTCTAATAGATCATAGGCGAGAGCCAATCAAAATGCGAGAGTAACTTAGGTTATTACATAAATTTTTGTAGAGCACTCTCATTGTTTATTGTTTACAATATATAATAATATGTGTATACCTATACGACAATAGCTTAAGAAAGAAAATTTATAGAATATAAATTACAGTTAATGATACAACCTTTAGCTTATTAGAGTCAAGCTAACAGTAAACAATAATGTATTTGTAAATGTTAGCAATACAAGGGTACAAAGGTCATTTAGCCCACATGGCTTCACGTGCAGTCAATTAGATTTGTCCAATAACAACACTGTATTTTCTCCCTGTCAATCAAGTATGTTTGTCCGTTTGCTTCGGTTCGTGATTCATTCAGTTCTCTCGATTTGACAAGAATCACAGTTTTCAAGCCAGATAGCACTGTTTCTACAAGAATTACAGTATTTCTTTCGCTAATATCTCAACATCCTGTCTGAGTTCAGTACAGTTTTGCCTGTCGTCATGCCATCGTCGAGGAAAAGAGGCAATCAGCAACGTAATAGTGAGCAACCAGTATCACGAGGTCGACCACCGAAGCGCCGCGCCAAAACCAGTCAAAAGCCAAATCAGCGGTAGAATCATCTCGTTCTTCCAAACCAAGTGCCTAGTGTAGACAACAACCCTCAGAGCCGTGGTAATTTGCAGCTCTTCTCTGGGGATCAACTGGAAACGCTGAGAATTATGATAGCAGACAAGGTTGCCGAGTCAAGCCGCAATATCGCCACTGAAGCTGCTCGTGCCGCCGTGACCGCTCTGCAGAACCAAAACCCCGTAGCTGTCGGTACAACTCCGCAAAGAGATACAAATCCAACAGGAGCTACCGATCCACCAAGGCATACAACTTCATCAGGCGGTCCAAATCCACTTTGTGACAACACCGAGTCACCACAACTGCCATCATTTTCCGTCCCAAACCAGGACATCCCTGCTTCGTACGTGAAAGATATCCAAAGTGGTGAGTTTTTTGATCTGTCAAAATTGTTACCAAGAAACCTTAGCATGTTTGACGAGGATGATAATTTAACATTGACTCTCGACAACTCAGCTATTACGGTTACCAAGAAGAGAAAAAGCAGCCCGTCTCAAATAACACAAATTGAACAATGGACGACGGCGTTTCCTACGTACATGAGTGTATTCACTCACAAATACCCCTTCAGGGCCCAAGAGTTTTTTGCAGTACTTGAGTTTAATCAGATATGCAGCTAGAGTCCATAAGGGACTTGGGTGGGCTATTTACGACCACAAATTTCGGCAAAAGGCTAGTCTCGACAAGTCTCTTGTATGGTTGCAGATAGATCAGCATTTGTGGCTGACTATTTTTACAGTGTCACCTTTGGCACTAAAAGAGGAGTATCCTCTTTTCAATAGTGGACCCCAAAGCAATGCCTCAAAGGGGGGCGTCCGAGGCATTTGCCACCAATACAACAGAGTCGGTGTCTATAGTAAGGACCAGTGCGAGTACCAACACATCTGTAATAGATGTAATGGGAAACACCCAGGGCGGGACTGCAGTAGGGAACGCAGCAAAGGAGGCTATGTCAGGGATCATGACCAGAAAACCTATGCTAGGGCTGGTGATGAGGTCCACCGCCCCTACAAATCTAGTAGTTCCTCAGGCCACCACAAATCATGAGTTTGCTGGGTCACTCCCCACTCCTATAAATGTAAATAGACTTGAGATTGCTTTAGCTGATCACCCCAACAGGGTTTTTGTTTCTATTTTATTGCAAACCTTTAGACTTGGAGCTAATATAGGTTTCTTTGGCCAACGTTCCCCAAGATTTTCAAGAAACCTGCCTACTGCTTTGGCCCAACCTGACATTGTGAAGGCCAATTTAGGTAGGGAAATATCTCTGGGTCGGGTAGCGGGCCCCTTTTCAACACCACCATTTCCCAATTTTCAAGTTTCACCCATAGGATTAGTACCTAGAAAGTACTCGGATAAGTTCCGCACTATTTTCCACCTCTCATTCCCAAAGTCAGGTGTCACTAGCATAAACTATTCAATTTCAAAGGAAGATTTCAGCCTGAATTATATCACCATTGATGATCTGGGCTGCCATGACCTTAGCTTTCTTCGGTTTCATGCGGTTAGGTGAACTGACATGTAACTCCCAATTTAGCTCTGATGCTCATCTTACACCTCTTGATATTATCTTTCATCCATCCCCGTCCAATCCCTCTCATCTTTTAGTCAGAGTCAAGGTTTCTAAAACTGATCCCTTCAGGATGGGGCATCCCCTTTTAATAGGACAAACTAATCAGGGTATCTGCCCTGTAAATGCAATGAAGCATTATCTTACCAGGAGGGGAATTACACCTGGACCTCTTTTTGTTTTTGCTTCTGGGCGTCCATTGACTAAGGATACATTAACTGCTGAGACTAGACAACTTCTCTCTCATTTGGGTTGTCAAGCATCCGATTATGCCGGTCATAGCTATAGAATTGGTGCAGCAACAGCTGCAGCTTGAGCGGGCCTTCCCCCATGGTTGGTTACAACATTAGGCAGGTGGTCATCTGATTGTTACGAGAGATACATCCGATGCCCACAGGCAGTTTTATCTGGGGTTGCTTTGAAGCTACTTCAAAACTCGAGTTAGTTATTGTTACATTGTTTGTGCAGCAACAGCTGCAGCCTCAGCAGCCCCACCCCCCCCCCCTCCCCCATGGTTGGTTAAAACATCAGGAGTGTGTGGTCATCTGATTCTTGTGAGAGAGATATATCCAATGCTCACAGTTAATATTATCTGGGGTTGCTTCCAACCCACTTCAAAACTCAAGTTAATTATTGTTTACATTGTTGCCTGGAGTGGTCTTTGATAAACCCATTTTATTTACTGGTGTGTAATTCTGCAAGGTTATTTCATACTAAACTTTTTTACTATTTAGTGCTTTGCACAGTATCTGATATTTTCATGAGCTTCTGTTCATTGGGTCTTAGAAAAAACCACTCTACGCATCTTTATTAAAGCATATCATCAATGGCTTTAGCATATCATTTACTATTTGTTCTCTTCGTCTATGGGGAATACACTTTGTGCATTTTTGGGGATTAAGTGCTCCCATGCTGGCCACACTTTCACCCATAGACTCATGGCAGCTATTCATTCTGGGGATTGGTACCCCTATAGCTGTGTTGCCTTGGGAATGAGTGTTATCCCGGGGGATTATTACCTCCTGTAGGGGATTACTACCCCTTCCACGGCCAAGGGATTATCACCCTTGAGAGAGAATTATCATCTCTCTTTGTTGCATAATACTAGCTCTAGACCAGCATGTTATGTCAGCAATTTTGCGACTGGAGTGCTTAATCCCCTACCCCTTTACCCCACAAAGTGTGTTCATATTCTTGTCCTAGCGAAGGGGTTGATAGCATTAAAGAAAATTTATAGAATATAAATTACAGTTAATGATACAACCTTTAGCTTATTAGAGTCAAGCTAACAGTAAACAATAATGTATTTGTAAAAGTTAGCAATACAAGGGTACAAAGGTCATTTAGCCCACATGGCTTCACGTGCAGTCAATTAGATTTGTCCAATAACATCACTGTATTTTCTCCCTGTCAGTCAAGTATGTTTGCCCGTTTGCTTCGGTTCGTGATTCATTCAGTTCTCTCGATTTGACAAGAATCACAGTTCCCTCCCACCCGACCCTTTGTATTGGTAGGATTTCACAATTACTAGCACTCGAAGACAATGTATGAAGCCTTGATAGTTATAGTTTTTCAAACAAAAACAAAAAACAAAACAAAACAAAACAGAGTCACAACAATCTTCAAGGACACGAACTTTGGCAAGTTGACTTATTCTCAAATGTCAATAATATATATTCCTATACAAATAGAGCATTCTTATTGTTATTGCTAATATTTTGTGGCTCATTAAGAAGTGTTAGCATTTGTTAAAAGTGCAATAAAGTCAGGGTCCGGGATTAAGTGCTCCCATGCTGGCCACACTTTCACCCATAGACTCATGGCAGCTATTCATTCTGGGGATTGGCACCCCTATAGCTGTGTTGCCTTGGGAATGAGTGTTATCCCGGGGGATTATCACCTCCTGTAGGGGATTACTACCCCTTCCACGGCCAAGGGATTATCACCCTTGAGAGAGAATTATCATCTCTCTTTGTTGCATAATACTAGCTCTAGACCAGCATGTTGTGTCAGCAATTTTGCGACTGGAGTGCTTAATCTCCTACCCCTTTACCCCACAAAGTGTGTTCATATTCTTGTCCTAGCGAAGGGGTTGATAGTATTAATTGCATGTACCCACTAGAATTTTTTTTTAACCACCTTAAACAAATTATAGATCACAGAAGCAAGAACTAGCTGAAATAAAACTAGGAAAACAAAACGTGACTATTTCGTGAGACAGCAGGTATTAGTATTAGTATTTGTTTTAGCTCAGTTTTGTAATGAAAAGAAGACGTAGCATTCTCAGGCTACTTAAGGCCTGGGGCCCGTTTCTCGAAGCTCCCGGTAATTACCGGGCCCGTTAAGCTGTTTTGTTTTCCATTCCAGAGGGGATTTTCAAAAGTTTTGAATATTATACAGTAAAGTTATTAGAAACAAAATGGACTTTATTAGAGTTCAGAACACATCCTACTTTTGTTGAGATTTTGATTTCAAAACCTGATTTCGGGCCTTTTAAGTAACCGGGTCTTTCGAGAAACGGGCCCCTGGTTTTAAAGGCTTTGAAACACCCCCAGCAGAGAATATAAAGATGTTTATTGGTTGTGGACATAAATGACTTAGTCCACCTTTAAAATCAGCCTGAAGTTTGTTTAACTAGTTTAAGCGGACGTAAACATTTCTTTGTGTCACGTGACATTCTTATTCTGTGACGTCACTAGATACGTTTAATGAAATGGGGGTAAGGTTATGCATTAAAAGTTGCCAAACAAAAAATGTCAAACTGTCCAACAAACTAAGAGTATCTCTGCCTTGTAAGTGGGTACTTGTAATTTGTATCAGAAGTTATTAAAAGTAAAAAGAAAACAAACGGCGGCTACAAACATTATCCATAGACAACGCATGGCCAAATAAAAATTTTCTGGTTTACTTGACGTTTCGTACGCTACAACATACATCTTCAGACGTGATCGGTTATAACTGTTACAAACATTTAAAATGCAAAAAATAAAGAGGGGAACTGGAGACGAGGTAAAAAAAACAATGACAAAATTGATACTACCGAAAGTTGATACTATCAGTAGATATTAATAAAGAAATAGCTTCTCGCTACCAACATTTTCATTAAGTGAGGGTTTTAACTCACTGATCAAAAGAGTATCCTTAATTTTACACTGTAAGTCGGACTTTCCAGTAGCGATGATTTCAAAATGGTCCCATTTGATGTTGTGACCGGTAGAGATTACATGGTCAGCCAAAGCGGAAGCGTGACAATCTTGTGTGAGAGGCTTAAAATGTTTAGTCTTCCTATCATGTAATCGTCGTTTAGTTTTTCCGACGTAGAAAGAATCGCAGTCCCACAACCAGCCTTGTACACTACTTTCGATATTTGAGAGCGGCTAAAACGGTCTTTGCATGGAAAGAAAGACTTAACCCTGCATGTATTATTAAAAATAACCCTAAGATTGAGAAAACCATAAAATTTACTAACACAAGATTTAACACTTCGCGCAAGAACTTCACTTTGGGAACCTAAAAACGGCAAGACAAGGAATATATCTTTCTTTGGAACAGTGGTGATAGGTTCAGCAGGCTTGTTCTTTTGTCTGTTCAAAACATGATTAATGGTATAACAAAGCACGCCTCTCAAGTGACCATTCTGAAGAAGAGTTTTCTTTAAATCAAAAAGTGCCAACTGTAATAAGGAGGAGTTCGAGCAAATGCGTAAACAACGATAAGTTAGAGTGCGGATTAGGTTGATTTTATACTTTCTAGGAGTGAAAGAGTCCTACTTGGTGTAGAGGCCAGTGAAAGTTGTTTTGCGGTGTACTGTTGTAGTGAACGTGTTTAGGTTGCGCTTGATACGGACATCTAAAAATGGGATCTCGTGGTTTTCCTCAAATTCAATTGTGAAATTAATTGATATTTGGATGTCTGGAGTTGAGATACTGCAGAAACTTAGTAGCGGAGGCTACATTGTGGAACAACGCAAAAGTGTCATCCACATATCTAAACCAGATGGAGGGACGAGAATCAACATTAGCAACCCATTTCTCTTCAAAGTTACACATGAAAATGTTCGCTAATACTGGACCGAGTGGAGACCCCATAGCGACGCCATCGATTTGATCGTAGTAATCACCATCAAACACGAAGTGGCTTTTCTTCGTTGCAAACAAAAGCAAGTCTTTGAGTACATGTCGGGGTAAGGAAGGAGGGTCCGGCAGAGCGTATAACTTAGCAAGACAAATTTCAATAGTCTCGTCGAGTGGAACGTTCGTGAATAAGGAACAAACGTCGAAAGAACACATTATTTCATTATTGTGCTGATGAGCCTTCACCCAATCAACAAAAGTGAAGGAGTCCTTGATTGTGAATTGGTTCGTGGAGATCGGTTTAAGGACGTTGACAAGAAAAGAGGCAAGATTATAGTTGTACGTGTTTACTGAGGAGACAATTGGACGAAAGGGGCAACCGGTTTTGTGGACTTTAGGAAGACCATAAAGAACACCTGCAGTTGATCCACAAGGAAGGATTTTACTATAAGTAGCCCCATCAATAATACCATCTCGCTTGAGGTTCCGAAGATAGGAAATAAGACTGTTCTCCCTTGACTTGGTTGGGTTGTGTGACAACAACTTAATTTTGTCCATCGGAAATCAATTGTTTCATTTTGTTTAGATAATCATGTCTGTTTACAATTACAACACCATTTCCTTTGTCAGGTTTGGTAATAACAATAGAATAGAATAGAATAGAATAGAAACTTTTATGTCTTACAAACGACGATTACATGATAGGAAGACTAAACATTTTAAGGCTCTCACACAAGATTGTCACGCTTCCGCTTTGGCTGACCATATAATCTCTAAAATTAAGGAAACTCTTTTGATCAGTGAGTTAAAACCCTCACTTAATGAAAATGTTGGTAGCGAGAAGCTATTTCTTTATTAATATCTACCGGTAATATCAACTTTCGGTAGTATCAATTTTGTCATTGTTTTTTGTTTTTTTATCTCGTCTCCAGTTCCCCTCTTTATTTTTTGTATTTTTAAATGTTTGTAACAGTTATAACCGATCACGTCTGAAGATGTATGTTGTAGCATACGAAACGTCAAGTAAACCAGAAAATTTTTATTAGGCCATGCGTTGTCTATGGATAATGTTTGTAACCGCCGTTTGTTTTCTTTTCCTTGTAAAGTGGAAATGGCCGAAGAACAAGAATATTTATGAAGTTATTAAACTATTTGCTATGTCACGTGACATGTCTCGTTTAAATAAAAGTTCTTATTGAACGGGGACATGAATACAAGACTATTTCTTGAAGACCTGTTACAATGTAAAAGAATTACACACAGAAATGGTTAATTAAAGTTTATTTACCGTAACCATTATAGTCTAAAGATTTTAACCGTTAATTATCGTTTTTTGGTCACAAGACGTAAACTTAAAATGTAACAATTCTTTATATTGTTAAGGATACTGATATGATTGTATCCTACAAATTTCAGAAAGATCCAACAAAAACTTCTCTTTAAAACAAAAATATGTTATATTAAGAGGTGAGCCATGACTTAAGTTGCTTGAGTTGTTCTTTTAAAAGCTATTGTTGGTGGAGTTCGTGTTTATAACGCTAAAGATCGAAAGTGGAAACGTGAATTTGTTCCGTTGCTTACAATTCGTGCAATAAGGATATCAACAATCATAAGTTTACTAATAAATTAACCGAAAGTCGAGCTGATTTTATGCCGAGAAGCGAAGTTCACGATAGCGAAACTTTGTGCAAACTTTGTACCAAGATCCTGTTTTCTAGGTGTGGTTTGAAAGTGTTTTCCTCCGCTTAGAGGTTACTATTTCTCACGAAGACATGATTGATCGCCCCAGTTATACACAAAATAAAGCCTTTAATTTCCCAACTGCTCAAGATGTGTCTATAACTGCGATGATCAATCATGTCTGAATCTCTTTCGCCGCCGTTCAAATACTTGATCTTTCATATAGTCATTTGCCAATTCTTACATAACACATAATCCATTTGAAGTTAAGGAGAAAGAATAACTGCTGTTTGTTTTCTCTTTCTGTTTTAACGCAAGTCATATTTTTACGGTTCAATACCCTAAAAGGTACTGCAAAAGCTCCCGCTGTGGACCTTTTGATGCTAAATACAGTAAGAGCTACGAAAACCGCTTTTTGTAACCTTTTAAAGTTACGAAAAGCAACCCCTTCATTTTTATACGAGGGAGTGGCCCCTGGGGTCCAGCAACAGGTACAGGGTTCTGAAAGAAATTTGCGGGCATTGTAAAAGGCAAAGGACCGTGGCTAAAAGGCGAAAGAAGGTTAAGAAAAAAAAGGGGTCAGAGGTATTCTTACGCAAAATTAATCCCTTCGCGTTCACTCGTGCAAGTTGGGGCAGGTACCATACACGTCATCCAACGCGCGCTTGCGCTCTCCTCCCTCTCCCAAACAAGTTTTTTTTTTTTTGTTTTTTTTTTTGTTTTTTTTTTTTTCTGACAAATATTCACAAAACGAGTCCCAGCTCCCAGTTGTTATCACTGAATCTTACTAAAACAATTAATTCAGGTATTAATTTCGATTTTTGTTTCCATGCGAAGTTCGGGTAACATCGGACGCGAAAGAAAAACTGCAAGTAGTGGGAGGGGTTTGTACCGATTTTTCGAGTCAAATAAGCATGTGTGGGAGAGGGAGGGGAGTGCGAGAGTGCATTGAATGAGGAAGTGGTACGATCTCGTTGAGAAAAGCGATTTGAAAAAAAAAAAAAGGACTTTGCAAAAGAAGTAAACAATTCTCCGACTGTCGTTAAAGTATTCGAAAACAAGTTCTGCCAAGTTGACGAAACATCTTACGACTTCGTCTTGGCTGGTTTGGTCTCGTGGAGGCTGTGAAATTTAGAGACTGAGCAACATTTTACATTGCGCTCAAAATGTCTAAAGTGGCTCACCTGCCTCCCTTGTCAATAAAGTCTCAACCTCTATCGGGCGACCAGTTATCAATGTCTCAAAGTTATTCTCAGTAGCACACTGTAAAGAAAACTTTTTTCTTTAAAATGATTCCTTAGTATTGCATTGCGCATCCTTACTGCGCACGATTTTTGCGTCATTAGCGCGCGCACATGAGCGCGTGCACGTACATAGCATAAGAGATTTGCCTCAAACTAAGCTCGATAGCGAAATAAATTCTCCTTTTCTCTTAAACGAGCACGGTGACCCCCGCTTTTTTCCAGGTATTTGCTAACAATGTCTAATAAAGAACTTATTTGAAGAAGGAAAAAAGTTTGATAGTGGAACACTTTTTCTTTTTGGAAAACAGCTCCCAAAGAGAGGACCTCAAGCTAAACACGGAACTGTCCGAAAAAGTCAATATTCCCGCAACCAAGCAATCAAAAACAGCTTAAATGAAGCAATACTGCTTATGTCAATAAATGACGCTTTGCTTTGAAGATAAAGCTTTGCGTCTTTCAAGTAACCAAGACTTAAGAATAGCTGACTCTTAGGATCGAGAAACGCCGGTCAACGACCCATTTGGCAAATCGCTCATATTGTGCCCAAAGATACCCTTAGGTGACCTAATTCTAAAAATCATATTTAAAGATTCCAGCGAATTTTTATTTTTTAGAAATTCGCGAAAATTTGAAAGCGCGGTCGAAGTGCGGTTTTTCGTGTAATAAAATGACCGAAATAAGGTGCGAGGACGAAGCGCTGCTAAGGTCTTAAAATAAATTCAATTGACTTCAAACTTCACACAAATGTGGAACAACCATTCTAATTTATTTTTTGTTTTAAACTAATCTCAGATATGTTTATCTAGTGGTTTTCCGAACCATTTTAAAAACACCTCTCAAGCGTGTTAAAAATGGCGGAACAATGTAGGTCATGTTTAACAGCATAAAAGTGCATCTGGTACCTCACTTTTCGATTATTTTACTTTACAGCCTTAAAATATCATTATTAAACATATACCATGCCAATTTTCATGCTCGAACTCGCAGTATTTCCCTTTGAGAAAAACGAAAATCTCTGTCAATGTGTTGGGCGCAAGTGACACAATGTTTATACACGAACAAGAGACAAATCAATTTCAATGGCGAAAATAAAAGGCTGTCATTAATTAAAAATCCCGTCAATTCACTGCTATCATAGAAACATACTTTCCACTGCATAAAAACTGTTTTTAGACGTTTTAGAAACGCTTTAACTTTGTTTAATTTCGTGTTTGCCGTCATATCTAGTTTGTCATCGAGTGTGTTCCCGTAAACAACACCGTGAATGGTTATCACTACAAACGCAAGAGATTTAATTTCCTGGAAACTTAATGTTTTCTATTTACCACAGCGCTTTGAGTTCATTAAGACACAATAATGGGTCAACTTGGAATGCTGTCAAGTTAGCATTAAGGACGTTAAAAGCTAAGACTTAAAATTAATCGAGTTGAAATGTCTTGAAGCAAATTAGAATGGTGCCCTTACTGATTCTAATTTGGCAAACAGCCGATCTCGGTTCAAGCTCAAGAATTCGAGAGGTTAATCCGGCAATGAATTACCGGTAAAACAACAAAATCAAACCGAGGTCATCAAAAGCGTAAGTTAAAAGTTTGAAATAAATTGCGCCTATGTAAATTGGAAACAAGTGAAAACTGTGAAACGGTCAGACCCAAACAAATAAACAAAATGTTTTAAAATGTGACTAATTTCATCCGAAAATGTTACAGGAAACATACCTAAAAGCCGTTGATTCCCCTCAATACCACTCCACATTGTATTAAAGAGCCCAAGCTTTCTGCTGTAAGAAACGGGATACATGAGTCTGTTTTAAAATATCGGCAACCGTCCTGCGTCGCTGATATTCGAGACTCGGTAAAAGTGTAACACAACCGTATGACCAGCCCAGTCACGCCTTCACTACTCTTGCGCAAATGATCAACATTTCACGATTTACATAAACCGATTAAAAGTTTAAAGCAGTGACAGTAGATTTTTAAAGTTGCACTAGCCAGGAACAATTATTTCTTGTTCTTGAATGGCTTTTAGCTGTAGCTACAGGGGGGAGGGGATACTCCCGGAAATTTCAGATATCGGTGTGCCGTGTAGGACTACGTGGTCTGTCGTAACGCCAACATTGAAACAGCAGATGACTCCCGAAGTATCACTAAGCTAAATAATTTTCAGTTCAGCTCGGTTCCGCTGAGTCAATTACCTGTTGGTGCGCGTATTGCATTGATCATGCAACCTCGTTCCCGGGGTTTACCCTTTTTCCTCCCCATTTTCAAAGGGCAAATTGTTGACCGTGGATAAGTGGAAAAACAGTTAAACCGGAAAAGCGTTTTGAACATATTTAGCGTTTACCAACACGCAATTGAACTGGTTATAATGCTAATCGTATCTGATAGAATCTCAAGTTTTCTTTCCATACACACGGGGTTTACAGTGCATACTACTAGATGGGCGTGGCCGGGACAGTCAACTTGCTAGTGAACCACTGTGTGGAGGGATTGTAGATCGTGCCTACGCTTTACCCTACTAGACCTCTGTGTTATTCTTATGAACTGACGATGTTGTTACAATGATATTATTTAGCTTTATGCTAATGATCAAAGGTTTCTTTTAAATTTGAAATAGGCCCTTTGTAGGATCCGGTCACATGGTACGGAATAAATTACGCTGGGACGCAAATGAAGCAGTGGGACTTTCAAAACAAAGGAAAGTCGGGCTGGACTGGTAAGAGTTCTTTTGTTTGGGAAGTCCCACTGCGTCATTTGCGTCTCAGCGTAATTTATTCCGCACCATGTGACTGGATCCTGCAAAAGGCCTTTTAGTCAGACATCTCTTTCTTTGGTTCTGCTGTAAGCATCGTTCTCTGAAGGACACTTCAGGTCATTTTCTAAAAAAATTACAAACACTGCGACCACAACATAGGTGCCATTATCAACGTTTGTGACCATGGAAGCGTCTGCTGATGTTTCCATGGATAGTGGCTATGCAGCAGGAGTGTATAATTGTCCTCAAAGCGGCTGCATTCGTGTCTTTCAGAGGCTGTCTACTTTAGAGAGGCACTTGTCTCTGGAGAACTGAAAGCGGTTTCCTAACGGTAAGTGCACTCGTCCCTGGAGCGCAATCGAGCGGTCCGGGCTTGAGCCCTGGCCAGGGACACTGTATTGTGTTCAAAGTGACTCTCTCCACCCAGGAGTCTAAATGGGTACCGGCGAATTGTTGGGGAAACCTAACAAATTGGAGGGAAGTGACTAGCGTCCCGTCCAGAGGGGGTAGAAATACTCCTAGCAGCTTCATGCTACAGAAACCTGGATAAGCTCTGGGCACTATGAGCCGGTCGACTCCAAGGCCTCACTATTTTCTTTTTGAGGGGGGGGGGGGGGGGAGGATCGTAATATTTTTGTAGAGAAGGAGAGAGGGGAGGAGGAGGAAGATGCTTTGGAGGAAAAACCGTAATGGCCGAATTCGCTGCAGCGATCATTCTACCTTTATCAGCTTAAAGATAGATGCTCTAATGTTCTTGGTTTCTGACACTGCCCGCAGATGCAGCGCAGCCTCGCCTTCAGAAACTCATCACTCTGTAACATGTGAAAACATGTAATAGATCTCGCGAACTGCGAATTTTTTTGAAAAATAGTTGTCCATAAAGAAGCAGCTGACTTATTTATGATCCACTTATACTACATTTTATTTAAAAAAAATAATAGAATGAACTAATCCTATTCCACACATCCCTTACCCACTCCTCAATGACAAAAAAAATCGGCGGTGGGGTTGCGTGACATTTTTCTCGGTGCTCAAATGTCAACTTCACAAAAACACTTTTCATGAAAATATGTATCTAGAAATTACTCCCAGTAAATGGCTCAGGAATTGCTCCCTTATATTGTGGTTTACCAGCAAGGTATATGGACGGCATTTGGGTATGTCTCTTGTTATTCTAAGGCCAGTAGTTATAGTGCGTAATGAATCATTATGAATATTGTGAAGTTGTTTGCGGTCGAACAATTTTGCCATATCATGTTTTCCATACACAATTATTTTTCGAGGGGGTTGTTGTAGGAAAGGCTTATCTACAGTCTAACACCACTCTTTTGAGCATCAGCTAGAGTTAAGGTAGAAGTATATTGTCATTGTACATCGTCAAGCATTCCACCATAGCCACATACCGACTAACACGACGAACCGTATAAGATAGGCATAAAACGATGAACAGTTCACACGACTTCTTGTTCGCAATTAACTTCAGGTAGTTCAAACCTCTTTTGTGAACTGCTTTAGACTTACACGGTCTTTCGTTTATTCCTTAATTGTAATAGATAAAATGCAGGGTGTTAAGAAGGCTGAGATAAAGGGAATTTGCGTTTGAAATGTTTGGCGCTAACTTGTCGATTGATTTGCATAAGCGCTCGCGAATTTCAGTTGATGATACTGCCTCAGTAGAGGAATTTGGAGCTTGAAATTTGACTTTCAGTTGATCACACTGGTAACTACAGTCAAAAGGATCTTTCCCAAGGCCTAATTTTTATAATCAAACTGATTAATTTAGATTGTTAACTCATTTCGCGAATATATCATGTGTCATTTGAGCTGAGTATGTTACATAGATTTTCGAATTTCTCAGAGGGAAATAATGGGAGTTCGAGCATGAAACTTGGCATGGTATATGTTTAATAATGATATTTTAAGGCTGTAAAGTAAAATAATCGAAAAGCGAGGTACCAGATGTACTTTTTTGCTGTTAAACATGACCTATATTTTGCCGCCATTTTTAACACGCTTGAGAGGTGTTTTTAAAATGGTTCGGAAAACCACTAGATAAACATATCTGAGATTAGTTTAAAACGAAAAATATATTAGAATGGTTGTTCCACATTTGTGTGAAGTTTGAAGTCAATTGAATTTATTTTAAGACCTTAGCAGCGCTTCGTCCTCGCACCTTATTTCGGTCATTTTATTACACGAAAAACCGCACTTCGACCGCGCTTTCAAATTTTCGCGAATTTCTAAAAAATAAAAATTCGCTGGAATCTTGAAATATGATTTTTAGAATTAGGTCACCTAAAAGTATCTTTGGGCAAAATATGAGCGATTTGCCAAATGGGTCGTTGACTGGCGTTTCTCGATCCTAAGAGTCAGCCACTCTTAATTCTGTATGAAGGTGATTCGAATTTTTAACGCGCAGCCAGTAAAAATACCTCATTTTAAGAGCCTGCGGATGTTAAGTAGTTAAATTAAGTTTTGTAGAGGACTTTATGTTAAGAGTCATTGTCAGAGAAAACCGGGCAGTGCCAAAAGATTGGGGTCAACCGATTGCCTTTATTTTTTCACCATTTAAAACTAAGCTGGTAAGATTAACTTTGGTGACATTAACAAGATTTCTCGGAGTCTCACTCCCGAGATTGACCACCCCCCTAGTTTTCGGCCAAGGGAAGCCCTAAAAACCACCAAAAACAATGCCAATTTCTCGGGTCTAAAACAATTTTCCCTTAAGGAATTACTGCACAGATTTTTTTCTGAAGCTAAAGTACCTTAAAATAAACGTTTTGGTTGCATAAAATGAAATATTTAATGTAACGGTAATTTTGCACAAGGGTTTAAATCCAGGTATGTTGCGTGACTGTTACAGGACAGCGAATTTGGGCGATTTTTGAAGTGCATTTTCTTGAAAGTGCGGCTGTTTATTTGTTAAATAATTCCATCTTACAATAGTCTATACCCTTCTAAGTCAAAAGAAAAAAAGTATTGATTGGCACAAGAAACTCTTTTCACAGGAAGCCTAATTTCGTGAACGTGATTTTGCGGTATTTTGCATAAAACATGTAACCTTGCTTTTTAGTAATGCCCTTTAAATTGTAACTTTAGACAGCTGAAAACTTCATCATCCGTATAAAAAAATAATTTGGAAAGGATACTGCAATGAAAAGAAATCATCCTTACTTTGGAGCAGCAGGTATGATATAAATTATAAAGCAGACGTATTAATTAGAATTAATTATAAAGAAACGACTGGACGATTTTTAAATTGTCCGTGCGACGAAGTTTCAGTGATATAAAGTTTCAGGGGATTATTTTTTTACTTGGATTTTTCAGAAACTTTTTGCTGGCCAGACTATAAAATTAAGAAATTAATAAACTACTTACACGTATAATTGTGGCTGCGTAATTTGAGATCGAGCAATGGCATCTCTATGTCTCACGCGTAGCTGGGTTATCAGGTTTCATTGACGACTTACCGATGATTAGCGTACTTTCGTTTTACCACACTTGCTTTGAAATATGAACTGTTCGTTCGCTTCGCAAGAGTCACCTTGTAGTTCTTACGGATCTAGTACAAATGTTCTGCCGCTGGATGCTTGTAAAGAAGACATAACACAACACTTACTTGGACTTGGCGTGAGTAGCAAGCGAGGATGGCGATCCGAAGGAATAGAAATCACTGAGAAGGAGCTCATTTTAAACAGAGCTGGACACTTCGATTTATCTCAAGACAGAGTAGCAACCTTGACCATTTGTCCTAAACATAGGAGAGACCTGACAGTCGACTGGAGAGGTCGTAAAAGTTCGACATGTTGCTATCCATCGCACAAAGGTCAACGCAAGCAGGTCAAGGACCCACGCCGTGTCAATTACGTAGTGTCGAAGGAAATCTTTGCTTCACACAATGCTGTTGTCCCAGTTGGGTCCAGTGAGTACCTTCTTATTACTTTGAAATCATTTTGTTGATTTTACCTGGTAAATTACGTTTGTCATAAATATTACGAAATGCTCTAGGCACTCTAGGCGTGTCGAGTACGACTATTGTAGTGAAAGCGCTGGCATCAAGTTGCAAATTTTAGAGCGCCACTCTCTCGGCATATGAAAACAGAAGCGCGGCGGGTGGAGGTAAATTTCCTTGGATGTGCTATAAATCAAACAAGAGACAGTTAATTAAACAAGGGCGAGCAAACAAGCAACTTTTATTCAGAACAGAAGCCTCTTTTTGCTATAAAAAGTCTTTTCAAGTGTTGTCGTGACAAAGGCTACAGCGTGACACGCCTACATAAACAGAAACCATAAACTACGAACCATAAACGCTTTTCAGAAATTTTAGAACATGAAATTCAATTGAGTAAAAGTAATCATTCCTTTCGCGTTATTTTATTAAAATGATTTAAGCGCTCGTATTTTTTCACTTTTACTAATGATAATAATACTGATTTAAAATGTCTAAATTTTAGCTGTCGCAGAAACTATGTATAAAATTCGATTTTGGGGGGTTGAAGTAAGTAGTCACATTTTTAATCTTTATCCATTTCATCTGTATCAGCCATTTTTGTCAAGTGTCGCACAGAGCATTACAGACTACGCCATGTAAAAGACTCTGAAAGAGGAAGGGCCGATCAGCAGGTTGTGTATTTGCTTTATTTAGTCACGCAATTTAAGCTAGGATCTGAAACACTTAACAGGTTTAAATATTTAAAAACGTCTCCAAGGCTGTAAAAGAAAATGAAAGAAGAACAACAGAAAAACCGTGAAAGAAACGGGGATGGGAAAACTCGGGGGTGGAGGGAGGAGAGAATTTGGAGAAAAAAGTTATTTGCTGGGAAGCTAGGAACGGACAGGGAAAAAGCTGTAAGAGCCAATTTCCAACTCCCTCGGCTTCAATAGCCAAGATTTACTGTAGTTCACTGACTTTAATTCCAATAACACTCCAATGAGACGCTCCTGTTTGTTTGCACACAATTCCATTAATCGCCCGCGTCCTTATCCGTCTTATCATTCGCGTAATTTGTCCAACTCGTCTCGTCTTATCTCGTCTTGTCGTTACTTCGAGTGAATCGTATACACAACAACGTTTGGCGACGCTCGCCACTGCATGCACACTCGACAGGTCACGTGACTAAAACGCGGGAACTAAATGGCGGGAAAAATAAACAATACAGGGAACCCAACAACAAGAGCGATAGGTAGCATTGCAAACGTTAATGCTTCTTTTTTTCAGTTTGAAAATAGATGGAGTTAGATGCACTGGCTATCCCCACCCTAACGTTTTTTAGCGACCTGCAAGCTTGATGCAGTCCGACCAGTACCACTCTACAACGGCCACTTATTAAGGGGGCATTGTAGAGAGTGGCCTTTATGGGGGAGGGGAGTGTAAAGTGACACAAAGATTCATATTTTGGAGGGAGGGGAGAACATTTTTAGTTTCATAAATGCTTGCCCTAACATATTATTACGTAACAAAGCTGTGAATTGAAAAAAAATATTAAAACAAAAATTATAACAAAATAAAGCGACTAAGATATAGTGAGTACATCAGTTTTGTATAGATCGCTTTCAGGTGAAACTTCTATTTGTGCAGATATCATGACTAGTAAACTACAATAAAATAGAAAACGTGGTCACTTGGTATGAGGCAAATCAACGTTTGCGATTTGCCCTGATTCTAAGTCTCTTTAATGTAAGGACGAGAGGTGGACTCTAGTACCTGAAAAGGTTTGAATGCAATTGCAGTTTTAGGTTTTAGTCCGTTTGCAACGTTTGGTGGCTTTTAGTGGCTACGGAGTCCCGTAACTCCCTTTTCTGTGGCTCCAGTCTAGGTCACACCGTAACAGACAAATTATACTAATGTAGTTAAAATCCCTTTTATTACACTGATAGTCTCAAGTGGCTGGTGATGAAGATGTATTTGAACTGCCACTGCAGGATGAAGATCAGGGCACTCTGGTAACGTCTAATGCAGAACAAGAGATGGTTTCATCATCATCACAATCATCCCAACAAAGTATCCCAGAAGAAGAAATCAGTATCTGGTCCGACGAAGTTGAGGAGCAGCAACAGAGAAGGCAGCTACTGAGCAGTACCGTGAGCAGTTTATCCGGAGGAAGAATTTCACCCATTCTGTCAACCTTGAATACGTCTTGGGATGATATATCGAAGACACAGCAAAAGTACTATCTGCGAAAGGCTAAAGAAAGCATAAGCACAGCACTTTCGGTCCTTAGCCCTGGACAGGAAGAGGAATTATGGAGTACTCTTCGACAGGAAAGATGAGTAAATAAGGATTCTGCTGGTGCCACTAGACGTAGAAGTTTTGATCCGAAATCTGGGCTAATCGACGTTCTGATCAAGTCATATAACCAGGCCGAGTCATGGCAAACAAAACGACAGATACTCCTCTCTCTCTTTGCCAATGAATTTAGCAGGTTCCAGTTGATGAACATGATACCAACACTATCAAAATGGCGAATAGATGAAGCTCGACAGCATGCTACCAAAGTCGGTGAAGGTCTGCCTGTTCCGCAAGAGCCAATCTTCCGTTCCCGAATCTCACCTGTTCAAACTGATCATTTTATCGATTATATCGCAAGACCTGAGATGCTGCAGGACGTAGCATTTGGCACAAAACTGCTAAAGCTCGACACGGGAGGAAGCATTATCATTCCGGCAGTTATAAGGACTATGATACCGTCAAGAATAATTGAGCAATACTCAGCTTACTGCAAAGAGCAGAATTTTGAGCCAGCAGGACAGCGTTCACTCTACAGAATAATAGAGGTGTGTGGTGCCTCAATGCAAAAATCTTTGCAGGGGCTCGATAACACTACAGCAGAGGGGACGGAGGCCATAGACAATGTCACTGACGTGCTTAAGACGCTTGGGGACCATGGATTGGAGGCTACCTGGGTAAAGGATGCAGAACAAAAGATCAAGGAGGCAAAGAGATACCTTAAGACTGAGTTCAAGTCCCATGTTGGCAGAGACGAAACTTGCGCTGATCACTGCACTGCACATGCCCTAGGTGACACAAGCGACTTCAACTTGCAAAGCATATGTCAGCACAAGCATGAAACTGAATGCGAGCAATGCGAATCATTAGAGACAGTTTTGAAGGAAATTGAATCCGAGATCAACCGTGTTGAGATGCCGGAGGAGCACAGATTGCGGTTAAACCACGACTTCAAACTCTGTTTGGCATCTATTCAGGACTGGAAGGCGCATTTGCTTCGCACAGTAAATCAAGAAGAAGGAAAGCAATTTGCTCTTGAACATGTTGATTCATCTTCATGTTTAATCGTTATGGATTGGGCCATGAAATACCTCCCACAACGTTATCGGGAACGAATGAGTGATTTTTTCGGAAAACGAGGGCGAAGCTGGCATGTGAGTGCTGTGATCACTAAGCATAGTGGAAAATTCCAAGTGGAATGTTTTGTCCATCTGTTTGATAACTGCACGCAGAACAGCTTTGCTGTAGCTTCTATAATAGAGCATCTTTTAAATACCATCAAGAAAGAATCACCGGAGATTGAAAATGTTTTCCTGAGATCCGATAACGCAGGTTGCTACCATAGTGGATCTCTTTTGCTCAGTCTTCCGTTCATTGGTCAACAAACCGGCATGACAATTCTGCGTTACGACTTTTCAGAGCCACAGTCCGGAAAGGACATATGTGACCGAAAGACCGCTCCCATGAAGGCGCACATACGACGATGGGTCAATGAAAAACACAATGTCATCACTGCGGAAGACATGAAGACAGCGCTAGAGTCGCATGGAGGAGTAAAAGGAGTCAGGGCGGCAGTTGTCCAAGTGGACACTTCTAAGGAAATTACCGCCAACAAGATACCGGGTGTCAGCCTCCTTAACAACTTTTCGTTTGAGGGAAACGGAATACGCGCTTGGCGTGCATTCAACGTTGGACCCGGCAGATTCTTATCATACAGTGAGCTTGAAGTTGTACCACAGGAAAAAATAGGTCCGCAATGCGTACTTGGGGTCTTATGCGTAATTCTATTCCGTTTGGTTGGAATGCTGTTCTTAAATATCAGTATCTGGGAGTTGACTTGCTACAAGTGAAAAGGTAGACAAGTCATTACAATTTTTAAAGAAAGAGCGTAAAATATCTGGCATAATTTGAGGTGTTGGAAATATGATTGAATGTGGTCTTCGATGTTTGACAATATTTTTTTCAGGAGTTCTAGAAGTTTTACGGCCGCACTTGCATTAATGACCGTCATCACTCAGTTGCTGCTATGGACAAAATTTATTTCACTCTTTACTATACTTGGGCCAAGTGTAACGTCCACATATAAAGGGCTAACCCGTATACGACCGCTCTCATGTGGCTTTGATATCTAAGTTGGGAGAGCACTCTAAGGGCATAGCAGAGGCCTTGGGTTCGAATCCCGCTCGGAGCCTGAATTGTTTTCAGGTCTCTGTTCTAGTAGTGTTACGGCCGCACTTGCATTAATGACCGTCAACACTTTCTTGTACAGAATTAATATCTTGTGGCACTTTATAGGCTCGATCCAATATGCATATTCTGAGTACTGCGTCTTCTATTTGATTGTAAATTTTAACAATAAATAGGTGAAAGTAATTGCAAAACATCGTACACTGCTTACCAGCGCCAAGTTTACCAAAGGGTGCTTCGGTCAGTTCCTGGAGTTCTGGCCAGCAGACACAGTGGTTGTTGGATTAGTGTTATTAAATACTGCAGGGCCAGTATTGTTCTCTACGTCGTTCACTCCCCCTCACAAGTAACAGGATATAGACGAAATGTAGGTCATCATTTCTTTACATGTCCAATTTTCAATGTTGTCGAACAAAACACATTTAGCTAAGACATGGTAAGAATAAATCCCCATTGAACATGTGATAAAGCATCCTTCGCTTCCTCGACCGGTATTGTTCAACTTATGTCCCCATACTAGTGTAGGATTCCACGTGCGAATTTTTATTTAGCTTAAATTTATGCATGCAAATTAGGTCTATTTAAGGCTAACGGTTTTCTAGTTCGCGAGTCTTTTTCAATCACGTTATCGCTAGTTTCATTCTCAGTGTTTGCGGACCAAATCTCTATCTAGCTTCAAGATCGTCGCTACAGCCAGGAAACATTTGTAAGTTTGTATTCTGTCCTGTGTTTTACTGTCGCTCGGCTTTTTCTTCACATGTATTTTTATTTATCTTTCTAGTCGAACCTCGCTCGATCGCTCGCTAAATCGTCAATTTCTCAAACCTCAACGGGCTCCTCGAACCTCAAGTCAACCCGAGCGTGAGTTCGAAAACCAAGACGTAGTGACAACAAGAAGTGTAAGCTACAACTAGCAGTTAATATTGTCATGTCGTTAACAAACAGCTCTAGTACAGTTAAGTTCAGCAGTTTGACTGGATTCACAGCTCCTCAAAATAACTTCACAGCAGTAGAAGTACATGCATATAATTTACGTGATAGCAGTACATCGAGTCCAATAACTGACACTCGTTTGGGTAATTAGAACGTGAGTTCTTGCGAAAGCAGATACTCAGTTCTCCCGTGCAATCCACATTTAACACTAGCCGAGCCCCCGGGGGGGGGGGGGGGGTACTCACTTACATGGGCTATATAGGTATGTGCGGCCCCAAAGGATATGGTTTTTCAGCCGTTTTAGTCATAAATAGGGTATCAATTTTGGCTGATTTTGGTCATTTTGGTCATAAATAGGGTATGGTTTTTGTACTCTAGCCTCAATATGGGTATGTTTTTAAGAAACCAAAAGAAAATTAACAAAAGCCCTTCACAAATTATGTTTACGGTAATTTAACTTTGGTCTGAGCTAGGGATCCAATTATAACGCACGTCTGAAACATGATTTTGATGTCAGGTTCAGGTCATAAATAGGGTTTCGAATTTTTGGTCAGGTCATAAATAGGGTAGGGAATATCGCAGATTTCGGTCATAAATAGGGTAAGGGTTTTGGGAAGCGGGCCGCACACCCTCTTCCAATTTTTCTGGGAGTCGGGAGCCGAGCCTGGATAAGTTAATGGCTTGCGTGAGAAACAGATCGCTTGTATCGGAATGTATCGGCGAGGATCTAAATGCAAATAACAGAGAATACATGGTTCTCGAGGGCAGCGAGGGAAGAAAGATAATATCTAACAAAAACGAGCCAAAGCAATTTAAAAATGGAAAACAACTAACATTGAAAACTGCAACCAACTCGCAACGGTAAGCTGTGCAAAAATATTACATGTACTCAAAACAGCAATGGCCGCTCTATCGAAAGCTCACGTCATATAAGCCCACTAAATTCCTCCCAGAAGACCTTGCGATACCCGACACGCAGACAAATAAACCCCGCCGATGATAGCATGGGGGTCTTCATAAGACCCAAAAAACTGGATTGAAAGTCCTAAAGGAGTGGGGTCCACGTAGCCCCAATCTTGGTTCAGTTAGCCATGCTTCCAGTCCACGAGGAGAAATATTCTCTTGCAGTGAAAGTACATACGTGCTAACGTTCAAGACTCAAGAAGAAGCAGAAGCTCACGTGGACGCAGGGAAGCACGTGCGTGCGTCAGAACTAGATTGCGAGTCCGTGTACGATGCAGCACGAAAGAAGTGGGCTGACCGAGTCGGAGAGATGCATGTGGCTAGCGGCGATAGACAGCGAATTGCATTTGAAGAAGCCGGGCCTTCTAGTACTAGAGAACGTCGTAATATAGGGTGGGCGCTTAAATCAACTAAGCGGAATACCAGGATGGAAGCAGAAAGTAAAATCCTTTATTGTTCAGAAATTTAACCAAGGAGTAGCGGAAGGGCAAAAGGCTGATCCAATTCAGGTGGCTCGAGAGAGGAAGAGTATTAGAGATAGCGGTGGAAAGTTACAATTCACACCAGACGAATGGAGAACCGCTTATCAAATTAGTAGCTTTTTCGCAAGGATGTCAGCATTGCAGCGCCAAAGATAAGCCGATGAAATAGATAGCCAGGAGGAGGAACAAGAAGTAACGGATGAAGACCTCACAGCCCTTGAATCAGAAGACCACATTCAAGCGATACGCCAAGAGGTTTACAGAGACATTGAGTAAACTATCAGTCACCCTATTCAAATAGGAGCAGTAAACGTTTGTGAACTTTCGCGTACTGGAAAGCTCAATTCGCTGAAGTTAGCACAGTTGAGGGAAGTATGCAGGGCATTAAGTCTGCAAACAAATGGCAGTAACTCGAGAAAACGTACTTTTACTGAACCACTTGATGCCTACGCGAAGTTGTGCTCATGTCGGAAATAACTGGATTTTGCACTACGTATTCTTCTTTCTCATTTTATAAAATACATTGTTGGGTTTTGTGGGTAGTGATCGATGTAACAAATATCTTGCAAGCAGAGGCAACATTTTCGCTGTGTGAGCTGTCGTACGAAAAGTAGCCTCTGCCAACAAGCATTCAAATCCGTCCAGAAATCTGGAAGAATAAATAAAAAAACGGGGTTTTCCTATTTTTGACCGGTTTAGAGCACTGAGCGCGACTCTTGCGTAGCAGATCACAGTTGCCCCATTTTTTTTTATTCCCGTGAAACTCAAGCCATTTTAAGACAGACCTGACGATTAATTTTGCGTGCGAATCGCGTGACGAATTTCGCGCATGGGTGATAGAAAATTGAACGGTTGTCGGCAGAGGCTACCTTTCGCACGACAGCTCACACAGCGGAAATGTAGTTCTCCTCGCAGGGTATGTAACGAACTTTGCAGATAAAGCAAAAACTTCAAGAAGTTCAGTTGCATGTAATACAAAAGTCGTGATGTTTTTATCACTAGATAGGACCGCACATACATCGTCCTGTTGGCTAACTCGTATAGGCTTAACGATGATCATCGAAGCACCAAGTAATTGAGACCTTTGTGTGCATGATGGCAGTCTTGTATAACCCCTACGTCAAAGCAAGAGTATTTTATTGTTATTTTCGCTTTATTTAAACCTAAGTGGAATATGAAATATTATTTAAAATGGATTAGTACCTCTATAATGTCGTACTGCCGCTAATTCGACTTAAGCGAGCAGTTAGCCGTAAGAGCGATCTTTGGCATTTTCCAACAAAATTCGCGTGAAAAGAGTTTCTTGTGCCAATCAATAAACTGTTGTTTTTGATTTAGGAGGGTATAGACTGTTCAAATCTGTAATTAAATACAAAATAAACAGCCGCACTTTCAAGAAAACGCACTTCGAAAATCGCCCAAAATCGCGGTCCTGTAACAGTCACGCAACATACCTGGATTTAAACCCTTGTGCAAAATTACCGTTAAACTAAAAAGTTGATTTTATGCATTCAAAACGTTCATTTTAAGATATTTTAACTTCAGATAAAAATCTGTGCAATAATTCCTAAGAGGAAAATTGTTTTAGACCGGAGAAATTGGCATTGTTTTTGGTGGTTTTTAGGGCTTCCCTTGGCCGAAAACTAGGGGGGTGGTGAAACGCCCAAATCTTGTCAATGTCACCAAAGTTAATCTTACCAGCTTGGTTTTAAATGATGAAAAAAATAAAGGAAATCGGTTGACCCCGATCTTTTGGCCTTGCCCGGTTTTCTCTGACAATGACTCTTAAGTGTCAGGCGTTCGCGCGGAAAAGGACTCGACATCCTGGTAGATGTCATATGACGTAAGCAAAAACCATGTGCTAGAGAATCGAGCGAAAGTTATTTGTGAAGAGATAATGTAATGTTCAGTTGGTAAAGAATACACATGGAAAACCTAAAACCGTGTGGATATTCTTTGTAACATTTCTGAGGGCCAATCTGGGGGGATTTTTTGACGGACCTGTATGGATTTGCCTGTATTGATGCTTGTTTGATCATTACGTGCGAGGACTTTATGAGGACCGCAACCATTGCATGTTCCGCCCTTGGCGGATTGCACTGGAAGACTTTTGGCGAGAAGAATGTGACAAGTGCACAGTTTGTTACGGGCACCTTGTGAAAAAGGTAGTGGAAAGCAATTGTGGGCTGGTGAAAGGTAGGAAAGTTGTTTTATTTAGTGGATTTTGTGGGTTTCTGATCGTGTTGTTTACAAGTAAGCTTAACCTATAACCAAAATGGCGGAGGAAAAACTGATTCTTCTGGATCGTAAGATTTTGTCGCTGGACTTGAGTGCATAAAGATAATAAAATAGGGCCAAACAAACACGCACCTGCCTTAGTTGCAGTCACCATCTTGAAATTTACCCATGATGCATTGATAAAACAGGCTCAAAATGAATTATTTCTTATGTTGCCGTTTTTGTAAAATATCCAAATCTAACATAATAAAGCTATGAAAAACGCCTCTTTCTTTTATTTTGATATCATAAATAAAGTTTCCACTTCGAACGGTAAATTCTATAGCACTTTTAAAATTCATCCAAAAGGGGGTTTTGGCGATATTTCAGTGTTAAAAATACATAAAAGCTGCCGATTTCAGATTGATATCATGAATTTTTGGAATCACCTTCGGAACAACTTCAAATCCGTACCACTCTCGGTTGGTCCCTCGAACTGGTACCTTTGAGTGGCTCTGGCATATGGACTGCTAGTATTAAGCAGGCAGACATACGTTGCCAAACAGTAGTCTACCACTTTCATGGCTTTTAGGTCAAGCTGGAGTTGGTGTTTTTCAACAAAGAGCAATTAAACGCCGGAAGGAGCTTACCAATACCTTGCCTTACTTTGAGGTTTCGTTTCGCCGCTGCAGTGACTGCAAAAACTGTGATTGAAAATTACTTTCATTGAACTTTTTCATATTGTGTGCGTTCAACGGTTTGTGCTGGTTTCAAAAAAACCTGTCAATCATTTCTTTTTTCATTGACGTAGAAATATTCTTACGAATGCAGACTGTGTTTTTTCAACGAAAACGAAATAAAGGTCTCTTGTGTGCCAGCAAAAATTTCTCGGCTTCCATTACAAACAAATAATCTGAGCATGACTTGCACGTGGTATTTGGCAATAATGCCGGCTCGTAATATTCCAAAAGTCTCCAAATACCACTCGGCGCTTCGCGGCAAGTGGTATTTTGAACAATTTTTAAAAATCACTCGCGGTATTATTGCCAAATACCACTACAGGTCATGCTATTACCTATACTAATACCAAGACAGACATTAGTATTACCGACAAAGACATAAGTATTACTAAGACAGACATTAGTATTGGTTAGTCAGACATTATTTTAGGGCGGTTTTCATTTGAGTGTCGAAAAGTAATTGGTTTTGCACTTTCTACACTAATTGATTGGCTTAAAAAATTCGCGCCACTTTTTCACCCAATCAGAAGTACAACCAAAACCAATCGTGACGCCTTCACGTGCATTTTCCTGCGCTTTGCGTCAGCTATCTGTAATTACTTCGAGTTTTGATTGGTTCACTGGATTGTCTGTGCTCTTTGTGATTGGCTAGAGTAATTACTTTGGTTTTGGTTTTACGACACTCAAGTGAAGACCTCTCTAACCAAGGCAGACACTAGTATTACCAAGACAGACATCATTATTACCAGGACAGACATTAGTATTACCGAGAAAGACATTACGATTACAAAAACAGACATAAGTTTCACCTAAACGGGGATTAGTATTACCAAGACAGACAATTGTTTTATTAAGACAGACAGTATTACCAACACAGATATTAGTATTGCAACATAGACATTGAACAAATTTCTCCAGATGCCGTGTGTTATCACGCGGATGTAAGTCTGTTGCGTGATCAGATGTCGAGTTGCGAAATTCTCCTGTGGATTTCTCCCTTCAATGACAGGAAATAAAACAGCGAATAAAAGCCAGGGTGTTTTTTTTTATGTAGTTTGATGCTCTCAGCTAAGGAAAAATTGAGCTTTTCAGGATGGAAAGCAAGACTTCTATTTCGCGCTGTAAATGAGTACGATAGTTTGGTGGCTCTACGTGTAAACTTTTGCCTTTTGCTTTGATTTAGAACTCGTCCACACATATCCGCTTTTGTTTGAAAAGGGATTTTTTTTTCAGTTTGTAATTTCGTGCACACGTATCCTGCGAAAACGGCGACCAAAATATTAATTTTTTTTTGTAAAAAAAGGTCTTTTCAGATTAGATTTCTTTTTTCAAAACCGCTGTTTCGTATACGTCATAATGTAGGATCCAGGCTGGCCCGCGAACACGATAAGACATAATCAACACGGCGAAAAGACGCATAGCAATTCTTTCACTGCTTTCTTAGGTTTCTTCTAAGAATTTTTGCATGTTTTCAGCAGCATTTTACAGTGTTAAACTTTTAAGGTGATTTTGCAAGAATTCGATGCAATATAAATGAGGCTTTTTCCGGTGCCAGTGTCTAAAACAGGATGCGTCAAAGGATTGAACAGGCCTGGAAGATTTTGGGTTCAACCATTATGTATAAGGGCTTGGTGGGACAATTTTGCTAACAAGAAGTAATCCTGGAAGAGTAGAGGGAGAATTTTCGAATATGTCGATTTTTTGTTTGCAAATTAGCGGAAGAACTTAGACCATATATCGTTTGAAGTCATCGTTTTCAGCTGTCACCGCGTTTTCATGTGGATAAACAAAAACGATTTAGAAATGCAACCTTGGGACGCGGACCTTTTTGGAAACAGAGTTAGATAATCCGTTAAAAAACAAAAACGGATTCGTGTAGACAGGGCCTTAAGAGCATTTTGCTGTAAGGATCAACTACGGTCATGCAATATAGAGAAAACCGATTTTCCCAAACTTTGCCTGAATAAAGGCCTAAGTAAACTTGTTCTAAAAATATAAGTTTCAGGTCATTTAGACTTTTATTTATTTTTTTGGAAATTTTTTTTGTATTCTGCGCTCGCAGCGGCCTAAATTGCCACCGAAATTGGGCATTTTCCGGAAGCTTCCGTTTAAAACTGGGAAGCGTTGTAGAAAAGATCAACCCAGGAAATAAAAAGTCCTTCTTTTCTCTGCTTATCTCCGGTGTATAATTTGAAAGAGAGTTGAACCTGAATTTTTGACGATTTTTTTAAATTTATGCTTCGCGACAGAGCTCGTCAACTCTGAATTTACAAGAAGTTCAAGGCTCAAAAAAACACTCTGGTACATGGCTTCAACCAACTAGACTATACTCTGGGGAAGAACAATAATCTCAACTACACGTCGGGAGAGAAACAATTGGGGTAAATTAACCCTCTTCAGACTGGGCTTTTTTGGTCAATCTGTGACTGGGGGAGGGGGGGGGGGTGGCTCCTCGGACCCCCCATCTGCATCTCTGGAACAAATAGTGATAGGGTCATGAAATTTACACAGAATGATCATCTCCGTACAAAGAAGCCCTACACCCAGTTTTGACTTGCCACGCCCAATAATGATGTCACAGTGACGTCATATTCCGATTTTTCAATGTTTCTTATTATTTTTCCACTTAGATACGTAAAATATTAATAATAAACATTTTTTTGTCTTTTTTGTTATCCTTTCTTATGAACTAGTAACAAGGAAACACTTGCACAGCGAGAAAAAGTAATAGGAAGCAATAAAATTTAAAATTTGAAATGGTTGTCCGCCATCTTGGATCCGCCATCTTGGATTTCCGTTTTTTGTTAAAATTATAATTTAAAGCAACTTTTAAAGTGGAAAAAGCTCAGAATGTATACAAGAAGTATCAAACTAATGTTTATTACCCAAACAAATGACTTTGGAAGTGTTATTTGGAAAATAGAGCAGCATATTTGTCAAAGCAAAAAGTGACAAATTTTACCCCACCCCTCCCCTCCAAATATTCGATGTCGAAACATTTGGTGTAATTCAAAATTGAGTCCCAAGCAAAGACCATCTTAACAACAAAAAGCACTATAAGTGTAAAAACGCGATCTTGAAAAAAAAAATCACCATTTTTTTAAATTTTCCAAAACCTATGTGTCAGAAACTGGTTGCCATGGCAACATGATTAATCACCCGGACGGCGAATTCTGACAATATTTTCAAAACAGGTCACTGAGCGACCCTTTGACCTTTGATGTCAACTCGGAAATCAACACACAACTGCTCTTAATTTGACTTTCATTCGTCGGAACACACGTTTCTTTACTTTTGTTTGCTTTGCTGACATATTGTTAAGTAGAAGAAGTTGAGACTTTGAATTTGGAAGCATCTACCCGCTATAAAATAAGAACAGCTGGCATGTATTTGAAATTTGACCCACTTCGCATTTCTACGGTTACGTTATAAAACTCAATTGCAAGTTGATCGTCGAATTGCGCGTTAAAATTCGCTTTTAGGAAACGGGATATCTCAAAACAAGGTAGCAACAATCAAATATACTTAACGCTTGGGAATTATTCCTTACTTAGCCAGCTTTTCCGACGGGAAACCACAGCAGTATTAGCAAAACAGGTGCACAAAGCGAGAGCCGCACGTGACAGTAACGTAACTTAGCGTT
This sequence comes from Platygyra sinensis, assembly GCA_019787425.1. Lineage (NCBI taxonomy): Eukaryota > Metazoa > Cnidaria > Anthozoa > Scleractinia > Merulinidae > Platygyra > Platygyra sinensis. The sequence continues at coordinate 38,363 of JAHPZR010003132.1, read as the reverse complement.
GATCCGGAAAGGAAGCGGCTGAGGTAGGGGCCGCATTGCACAGGTGGTTTCTCGTACTTCAATAGGCCTTTAGCAATAAACGATCACATGGTACAATCCGCTCGCTGGAGGGCAAGCTTATTATACCCGCACTGGGACATTACAACAAAAGGCAGTTAAACTTGACTGGTTAATGTCTCTTTGTTTTAACGTCCTAGTGCGGGAATTACAATGAGCTTGCCCTCCAGGATGGCAGATTTTGTTCCATGTGATCGATTGCTGCAAAAGGCCTATTTTGAACGTTTCATTTTCCATTTTTATTTTCCATTAACCACACAAAAGATAAACAAAAAATAATGCAATACACTAGAAATTTATGATAATTTAAGGACGATAACTTAGCAATTTTAAAGGTGGTAATGGTAAGGAAGCCTATATAGAAGCCGGGGGTTTATGAATTATAGGCTTCCTGACAATATAGGCTACATCATACAAATTATCGGGACAGCAAGAATTATTAAAATGTATTATTTTAAAAATAAAAAAAAAGAAAAGGAAAAGAAAGAAATAGTAAGTAGCTCAACAAAGAGTATATTTGACTAAGAAAAGAGGAAATTTTTTAAGTCTTTTGCCAAACAAACAAATGCTTTCGCTGTTTTGAATTTCAGGGCTTAATAAGTTGAAAAACTTAGGTTCTTGAAACAGAATAGAGAAGTTTCGAATATTAGTTCGACAGGGAGGTATGTAATAAAGGTTGCAATTTCTAGTATAATGCAAATGTAACTGGCTTGCAAGAGTAAACATATTACGAAAATAATTAGGAAGTAAACCTCTTTTAAATAGATACATAAATTTACCTATCTGGTAGAAATAAATATCAAAGAATTTCAAAATCCCGTATTCTTTGAAAAGAACATCAGTGTGAGAATCGAAGGAAACTTTGGAAATTATTCTTATTATCTTCTTTTGCAAAATAAAAACGCGACTTAAATTACTCTGATATGTCGATCCCCACACTGAGACACAATATATTAAGTAAGGATAGACTAGACTATAGTACAAAACAGTGTAAGGAAGTTTTGGAAAGGCAAAAACTTGACTTGTAAATAATACCTATAGATTTTGATAATTTTTAGTCTGCAGACCCTAAGAATGTGAGGTTTCCATGATAAATGTTCATCAAGAATAACACCTAAAAGTACTGTCTCTTTCACACAATCTGTGTTATTGTTGTCAATCTGAATAGATAGATCAAGTGTTTGCCTCCTTTGGCGTGGTCTAAAAACCATACAATTAAAACTTTTTAAAGTTAATTGACAGCTTATTAGTTCATGGCACAAATTTTCACTGCGTTGGTTGGAATCAATGATTTAAGGTCATACCACTGCACTGAGATTTCTGTGAAACTTTGCCTATAGAACGTTTTCACGTGATGTCATCACTTTCTAAAATCCAAACCTAATGAGCCACCAAAGTTTTTATCCTCATTAGGCATAAGAGGCGGTATATTTATATATGTTTGCAATTTTACAGCTCAATAACGTGCTTTGTTTGGAAACCGAAACATTTTAAAGTTCAGGGTCATGGATGTGCGTGACACAAGTCTACGATCGAGTTTGTTGAAAAATATATACACTTATCTCATGATTTTGAGCCTTTTTAGAAGTCAGGGCATAAGAAAAAGTGCTTACGTAAATGCTTGTTTGTCCAGTATACTGAAAATCAGTCGCCTAGATAGCCAAAGTAAGTTCCAGATGTTTACACTATTTTCCTTCCGCCATATTGGTGTACCACGGAGGTACACCAACATGGCGTTTTCATACTAGGCTCTGTAAAATTCTGCGAAACATTATGACGAATATCTGAAGTTTGGGGTAACGCACAGGCCTAAAACTTGGTGAACTGTCTTATTAAGTTTTCTTCTATAATATCAAAACTTCTTAGGTTTTTTCCACTGGATGGTTTTCGATTTATTCTTTTTACTGTGTGACAGTGAAAATGAACTATTGATTGTTTATATTAATGGAACTTAAATTTTGAGATAAAAATAAGGGGTCCCCATGCTCGTTTGGAAGCAGCAACACCTTCTTTATACCCAATAAATTTGTGCAATATCACCATGATTGTAGTCACGATTGCTTGCTAAATTCACGTTTCCGACGATTGTTTTTTGTTCTACACTGAGAATTGGTCCATATTTATTCTACCCAGAGACATTTATTACTCAGTTAAAACAACAGAAAAAAGTGATTGGTCACCACACTCGCTTGGGATAAAAAAAACAAATGACGATTTACCTCTATGGCGAGGTCCAGCTGTAAAGAAAAAGCCGCCATTTTTTAATACGCGCGTGTTAATCACGCGTGAAAATATGCGCAGTAGGGATGTGCAATGCAAGACTGGGGAATGACCATAACGTTGCTCGGATAATAGAGCATGAAAGAAAACGATGAATCCACTCTGTGCAAAGATTTATTGTTTCCTTTGATACAGACAATGATATGGTGCGGGTGCACTTGACCACTCCTAAAATGTTATCGCCACGAAGTCGATTGTTTGATCGGGGTAACACTGTCATTTCTGAGCAACTGAAAAGCCAATAGTAAGTCAAAAGAAATCAGTACGAAAATTCAGTTTATATCAATGATGCGCAGATACGATTGAAAAAATTTGTGCCATCAGCGTTCAAAAACCACCTGTGTAATGCGGTTCCTAACTCACCCCCCTCCTTTCCGGATCAACGCTAAGTTACGTTACTGTCATGTAATGCATACATGTAGCTCAGTGCTTTCGCTCTGTGTTTTGCTAATACTGCTGTGGTTGCCCGTCGGAAAAACTGGCTAAGGTAAGGAATAATTCCCAAGCATTACGTGAATTTGATTGTTGCTACCTTGTTTTAAGATACCGCCCACAGGGAACCCGAACACTTAATCAGCAATAAAAATAAATGTACTGTTATTTACCTGTGTTCCTGCGTCTTTTTTGAGTCATTTAGAAGGGATTTGAATGACGCGAAGGCGATTTACATTTTTCATATGCCGCTTTGTAATTATGACGCTCCGATTACGTCTCAAGTTTCCGGAAGCGTCGTTAACTATTAACTCCAATCGGGGGAGGGGAGAGATTCTCAGGTTTCATAACGACTGTGCGTTAATAGAGAAAAGAGACAAGGGGTGAAACTTACCAAGAGCTTTCGTCTAGTCTGTGACTACAGTTGAGTGGACCAGCCTGCGTGGTTCCTCGCGTGGATATGTTCGAGGAAACACGACACGATGGACGGCAGCCTTTGACTGCAATATCCGCACCGATCACAAATACTTCATCGACAGTACGAGGCAATTTCAACGTTGATTACTAGTGAGCCGACTTATACTCCGTCTTTTGTCTATTTTCGTTTTTTTTCTTTTCTTGGCTCGTTACTTTGCCACTTAAATAACAAACGTTTCCAGACAACATGAATATGTTTTAGCCAGAGAATACGTACAGTAAGCTTATGTTTTCACGGCTCCTGGTCTCGGGTCAACCAGAATCAGTAAACATGATTTTTTTTATTTAGCCGTTAAAACCCGGTTTCTTCAAAATTTGAATTTTGGTTTAACGCAGTTCGTAACAGTAGAAACGGATGTCATTTATTTCTTTACACTAGCTTAAATAAACCCCGCAAACACGGACTGATTTAAAGCAACTCGTTTTAAGGACCGGTAGATTTATCTAGCGCAAATAATTCTCAAAGTCAAAGTGGTCGCTCGAATAGTGTTAGTACCATGCTGGAGTTTTTATCTCGCGTGGCTGACCATAAAGTCCGCGAGGAGTGTTCTGTTCTATGTTTGTGAAGCAAGCGGCTGTCAAATGTAAACAAAAGAGTCTGTCAAGAGAACAATAAGAGCGCTTTGACGAAGCACATGCTCCTGAGTTTAATAGAACTTCCGGTCCAGTCAAGTGAAGTCACAGATCAAACGAAAAGCCGCGTCTAAATACACCTCGAAAATGAGATGAAAAAAAGACCCCCAAGAAAACAGATCCAACTTCAGCTGAATATTAACTGCTTCATCAACCGAGATGTGAAATTCTAAACGATTTTGTTTTGTATTAAGAAAATTGGGCACCAAAACAAAACTGGCCTCATTGTAGTTTCATCCCTTGTCTCTTTTCTCCTTCTCTCCGCCGATGAGAGTTAATAGTTAACGACGTTACTCGAAACTTGAGACGTAATCGGAGCGTGCATAATTATAAGCAGCAGAAGAGATATGTTAACCGATGAAACTTAAGCCGCCTTCGCTTCATTCAAATCCCTTCTAAACGACTCAAAAAAGACGCAGGGACAGAGGTAAATAACAGTACATTTATTTTTATTGCTGATTAAGTGTTCGGGTTCCCTGTGTACCGCCTTTTCCTAAAAGCGAATTTTAACGTGCAATTCGACGATCAACTTGAGTTTTATAACGTAACCGTAGAAACGCGAAGTGGGTCAAATTTAAAAAAATAGGCCAGCTGTTATTATTTTATAGCGGGTAGATGCCTACAAATTCAAAGCCCTAACTTTTCCTACTTGAGAATATGTCAGCAAAGCAAACAACAGTAAAGAAACTTGTGTTCCGGCGAATGAAAGTCAAATTAAGAGCAGCTGTGTGTTGATTTCCGAGTTGACATCAAAGGTCAAAGGGTCGCTCAGCGACCTGTTTTGAAAATATTGCCAGTATTCGCCGTTTAATTTACCCCAATTTTTTTTTTTCGCCCGACGTGTAGTTTAAATGATTGTTCTTCCCCAGAGTATAGTCTCGTTGGTTGAGGCCATGTACCAGAGTGCTTTTTTGAGCCTTGAATTTCTGGTAAATTCAGAGTTGGTGAGCTCTGTCGCTAAGCATAAATTTAAAAAACTCGTCAAAAATTCAAGTTCAACTCTCTTTCAAATTTTACACCGGCGATAAGCAGAGGAAATAAGGTCTTTTGATTCCCTGTGTTGACTTTTCTACAACGCTTTCCATTTTTAAACGAAAGCTTCCGGACAATGCCCAATTTCGGTGTCAATTTAGGCCGCTGCAAGCACAAAATACAAAAAAAAATTAAAAAATATAAATAAAAATCTAAACGACCTGAAACTTATATTTTTAGAACAAGTTCACATAGGCCTTCATTCTGGCAAAGTTTGGGAAAATCGCCTTTCTCTATATCGCATGACCGTAGTTAATCCTTACAGCAAACTGCTCTTGAGGATTAAGCTTGTGTGAGAAAACTCTCCACTCTGATATTGAGTTAATCTGCGAGTTTTTCAGGGAAGTCCAAGCTAACTCATATCCCCACCGTGGCACACGTAAGAACGGGATTGGATGGAACCCCCTTTTTGGTTTTTAAATTAAGAACAATTTTTATCCGCGCATTAATGTTTTATGTTTTTGCCTTTGCCACATAACTATATGTTCTCTGAAGAAAAGTTAATTGGTGTTTGCGGTTTACTGTGATCGGATTCTTTGCAATCGGTAGATAAATTTGTTCCCAAGTAAGGTTACCCTATCTTAAGCTTGTTGCCAACAACGCAATATCTATCCATCATCTATATCTTGGTGAAGCGAAGGTTTGATGGTTGTTAGACATTAGGATTGACTTTTCACATACACTGGATACTAATGGGATAAGACATAAATGGGGAATTACGAGAACTTCAAACAAACTCATATAACTGTACCCAAAATAACACATTGTTAGTTCACTCTTACAAGTTGTCGCGTTTTTCTTTCAACAGGGATTTGTCTTCAAACGCTATTGCATTTCTACTTGAAAGAGTGTTTTATAACCTGAAGAAACTGAACACCCTGTAACTGAATAGATGCATACAAAACCGGACTGTGAAAAATTGCACCCCATTGTTTTTGTTAGAATTAAAAAGTTCTCCCTTCTCTCTCATGTTCTGCAACAAGTTTCGGGCGCTTTGCTCTGAAAAGCTCTATCTAGAGTTTGAAGTTGTCTCCCGCAGTAACATTCGCATCTGAAAATCTTCATTTCAAGGAGAAGACAAAATGGCGGGCTTGATCTCTGTGCCGTCTAATTTCTTCACGAGTTTGAAAAGTTTACACAACAGCAAATTTATTTTTACCTCAGGTATGTTACACAGCTTCCTATTCCCTCTCTCTTGGAAATAATACCAGTGCCATGCCTTAAGGTCATTTTGTGCTTTATTATTATTATTATTATTATTATTATTATTATTATTATTATTATTATTATTATTATTATTATTATTATTACCACACTTCCCAGTCGAACGCGACACAAAGCAAGTTTCCACACAAAAGAAGAAAACAATTCTGTGACTCTCATAAAAACATTCGAAAAAAAGTTCGGCCAAGTTGCTTACACATCTTACGACTTCGTTTTGGCTGGTTTGGTTTCGTGGAAGTTGTGTGATTTTGAGACTGGGCAAAATTGGACTGCCTGGAGTGGCTCACCCCTCCCCTCCCCCCCCCCCCCCCCCCCCTCCACCCCTTCCCCCGTCATACAGTCTAAACCTCTATTAGGCGGCCAGTTATCAACGTCCCGAAATTATTGTCAGTAGAAACACTGTAAATAAAACCCCTATTAACCAGTCACCTTTAGTAAATGGCCACAGCCACCATTTGGTCGTCCTTAAAAGGGCTTTTCTGTCTGTACTCATATTAAAACGCCCACTCAAAATTTGAAAACTTTGTTTTGGAAAGAGCGATGGCAGACAAGAGTCTGAAATTCAAGGTGACAAGTGATAATTCAAACACACGTCTATCATGATTGACTTGAATTAACTCCATGTTTACTATAGTGAAAGCGAAAGTGAAAAAAAAATATTCAAGGTACACCGAGAGTAGCGAACTTTTTTTGTACACCAAGAAACTTTGAACTGCCCGAAAAGACCCAGGTACGAGTTTAGTGTTACAGCAATACCCAGGGCATTTGGCGAGCGTTTTCGCGTAAGAGATGACAACAGAGGACAATGGTAAACTTTTTTGTTATTTTTATCCTACTCAAAAAGATTGTGTAATCCGTGTGGCTCCAAACCTTACGTATTGGGATATAAAATTATCCTACCCCTACCCCTGAAAGTAGGAAGACATGCCTTTTACAGCAAATAAGTTTATAACATTTTAAAATTATTTGCTGTGTCAGTTTCAATTAATATAGGTCAAAGTCATGCGGTGTATGCTAAAGTACATCTCTAACCCGCACATTAAAATTAATGACGACGAAATGTCAAATATTTGCAATTTAACGTACTTGGAAAAGCTCTCGTGTCACTCACAAATATTTGTACAAAATATCTGTAGACCATCCCATTTCTGCATTTTAACCACCAGACGTTTAAGCCCGTTTACAGTTGTCGTTATTGGGTGTATAATTCATGGTAGGACACATACAGTCTCCTTCCCTCTTGCCCCTTAAATACTTACCGCAAGCAAACAGGAATTATTGAAACCAAACCCCCGCAATAAAACACTGTGTTTAATTGTGGCTTGGTTTTAATTACTCCTGTTTGCTTACGATTAGCATTTAAGGGGTAAAGAGGGAAGGAGACAACTATATGGTCCTACCATGAATTATATGCCCGTCAGGGCGAGTCAAAATACAAACAACGAGTAAAAATTCTCGGCGATTACTACACAACAAAACGCCTAATAAGAGATTTATTATCCAGCACGCCAAATTGGTATGTTCGTGCGAGCGAATTTCGTGGATATTTATTTACAGGGAATGCGTGACAAAAGTAAGCAAAGCGGAACGGAATTGGCGCGGGAAATCAGGTAACTGATAGGTCAACGGCAGGAAACCTGTCTAACCGGTCCTCTGGAGTACAAATACCGCGAGATATTTGTACTCGTCTTAAGAGCGACTGCTGTAACGGTCATCTATACCTATGCAAGATAGAAAAAAATCGATTTTCAGAAAATTTGTCAGGAAGAAGGTTTTTACTAACTTGTTTCAAAACAGTAACTTTGAGGTGGTTTGGATTTTTATCTTCTTCTCCAGACCGCCTTTTGTATTTTGCCCCTAAAAGAGCCAAACTCTGCCCTGAAATTGCACTTTTTGCGAAGGCTGGCAAGCCAAAATGCTGCGCGTGGCTGGAAAAGTAACCATATTATTAAAATATAATGCTTTTGTACTTATTTCGCGTTGTCAGATCCACGTGTAATTTGAACCTGAATTTTGACAAAATTTCAATATTATACGCGACGGCGATGTCGCGTCACGTCCAAAGTTAGGTCAAATTCGTGGATCAAAAAGTCAATCTGGTACATGGATTACCTCCCAAGACTATTTTTCTGGATAAAAGTATCACTTCATCTCACTTTTTATCGCAAATTTAGCTTTGGGTAAATAAAACGCCAAAATTTGACCAGCGTCTTGAAACCAGACACCTAAGCTAATCGCTTGACATTTTGACCTTTCACCCCGCAATTATTATCTCGAATGTTGACCCTGAAATGTTTTGCCTGTGGGTCTCAATCCGGTTTAAATAATTGTTTCAAGCCTCTAGATATCAGTTTTAGCAATTTAAAGACAGTTTCTGGCTACAAACGAACATGTTTAGCAAAGGCTAATTTTGAATAATTAAGCTTAAACATGTAGCGGTCAGCGAGCACAGAATGCACGCGACAAAAATGTCGGTTTATAAAATCATTATCGGAAAAAAATCTTGAGGAAAACTAGAAGAATAAATAGTTTACTAAATACTTGGAGTATTCGACTCTTAATCTCGCCTACCGTGATAAGCAATGGTCACATTGCTGCGGCTTCATAGCTTGTTTCAAACAAATACTCGAGGTTGCCAGGCTACAAACAAAAATCACAGACACAGGACTCCCAAGGTCGCAAGAGAAACGGCGGCGTTGTTTATTTATTGTTAATTGTTATTATTTGTTTGGTTGTCTGTTTGTTTTTTGTAATTGATTGTTTTGTTGCTTTTTTAATATAAAAGTTTTATTGCTTTATGTCATTTTGATTCTCATAGCCCCAATTTACCCTCTGTTTGTGCTCTATTCCCCCCCATTATTGGTTCCCCAACACGAGGGCAGTGGCCTCACGAGAAAAGACAGGTGTGTTTTGCCCGCCCTTTAACTATGAAAACCTGTTTTTGTTTTTCAGCCGCCCCTTTCCTAGCGCGCAATGTACAATCCTTTGTCCGTAGAAAGGTGGGTTGTATCCTTTTGGCCCTTTCCAAATTAAAAGTACCCGGAATTTTGTTGTCTTATTTATCCTGTAAAATAACATTACGTTTAGCATGGAGAATCCTGCATCAATTTAGAAATTTTGTAAAAATTATAATGGCCTATGCTTCATGTTGGGTTTTTTTTGTGCACCATTTGGGTCCCCCTCCTGGTAATCCGTTGTTGAATCAAGGAGGCAGACAATCCAAGCAAATGTTTCTAGTGTGGTGGATTGTGGCGGCAAATCTGGTTAAAGAGTACGCGACGGCCCCCCCCTTCCCCACGCGGAAATTATTTTTTGTATTTGGAAAGACTGTAACCTTTAGGACCTGTGGAATCGGGGGGGGGGGGATGCCTGCTTGGCGCTTGGCGGCGGCCAAGGGGTACGAGAGTACAAATCACTGTTAATTGCCGTAAAAAATTCAACTTTGAAAATTGGGGTAAGGCAAAAACGCAACAGGGATTTTTTGATTTTTTGTAATAAGTTGAGGGTATAACTCCCTGCCGGCCCTAAACCCTTTCCGTGGTGAAGAACAACCGCTTGAGGACCCCCACCACCCTCCGCCCAAATAGGTTGGCTGGGTTTGCCATGCTGGCCCTTTTTGATACACCTGTCCCCCCCCCCCAACCTGTCAAACGGCACTCGGTGGCCACTTTATTTTGTCACGCACTATGTTATGACTGTCCCCCAACGCCAAACATCATGAAAGCTTGGGTTTCCCTGGAATGTCAATATTGTATGCCCCAGAGTTATTGTAACTGAAAGACAAGTTTGTCATCCTGTCATAATCAGAAATAATTATACATTCCCAAAACTAGAGGGACAAGGCAAGAATGGCACCTTGCTTACCGCAGGAAAAAGCGGGACCTTGACCGAGAGGGGGTAGGGTTACAATTTTGAAAAAAGCCCGTTGTACATAATTAACGCTTTTCTAGCCTTGCAAAAATTTTGGGGGGTAAAGATAACCGAAGGTCCCAAAACACTGAATAAAGTTTTGGTTTAGCTTTTTTGGGGTGTCTTTTTCCACTTTTCATCTTGGCAGGGGTGGTTTGAATAACGACAAAGTCCGCCCTCCTTTTCGGCTGACAATTTTTTATCACCACACAGGAACATCCGTATGAGGTCCCACTTTTTGGGTATCACATGGGCCGATACTAACTAAAAGAAACTGTACACTGCTTTCAACACCCGATTTTTTGGAGTTTTGAAAGGATGAGAAACGCGGTAATTTTACACCCTTCCCCTCGTAGTCCCCCCCCCCCCCGAAGACAGCTAGTCATCTTCCCGCTGGGCGGATGGTTTAGTTTTTGACGCTGTTGGCGTTACCGAGACAGTTTTTACTAAAAGTACATCAAAAAAAAAAACTATCAAAAATAAAATAATACCATAAACACAATAAACGATAACCGATAAACGAATAACGATTAAACGGATAACGAATAAACGAATAACGTAACGGGTAAACCGATACCGATAACGGCATTAACTGCATAACGATAACGATTAACGATAACGATAACGAAACGTATACAATGATTACTCCAAAAATGCCTGATCATAATTTCAAAGCCTCTCTTCCTTTATCATACTCACTAATAATACTAAATGAATGATTGAATTTACGATGATGGATTCAAATAAATTTACAAACCCCTCAACTGATAGAATTAGGATTGACTAAAATGGGAAAATACACGAGATTCCCCTGCGAACCCCACCCTGAGGTTTCCGTGCCTATTGCCCCACCTCCAGCAGGCAGATGTTAATGGAAGAAGCCCACCTCTGTTTTATAAACATCCTGCAATGGCCAGATTGGTACTTTAGCCTATCTCTATTAAACCGGAGCAGGCGGTGCCCCCTGTATGGGACAGGAATCCTTTTTTGAACAGAGGTTCGAAAGTGTACAGAAACCGAACGCAGTTAGGTTCTGTAACAAACCGCGACACCGAGGTCCAGGATTTCTCCCTTACAGACCCATGGCCTTTAGCCTCTGTTTAAATAAGAAATGGTTTAATTAATATGGCAACAAAACACAAGAACAATATTAATTCAATTTCATGGTAAAGTGTTTAGTTTTTTTTCTTTTTGACCTAACTAAACAATTTTTGACTTTGCGAAACGGCGGAATGATCCCCGAATTTTAATTCTTTCGGAAAGTTTTGCCTCCGTTCCTCCATATTACCCTTGTTCCTTCTGTCTGGAAAGAAAAGACGAAAGAGAATCAGCTTTTCTTTGCGGCAAACTGTTAACGCCCCCCACCATCCGTGTGGCCGGTATTTGAATATTCCTACGTTTTTCATTGTTAGTGAACGAGTGGCACGCGCGAACAATTTCTCCGGAATAATTCCCCAGAGCAAATGGAGTGCCGTTTAACCATGTCAATTATTTTGAAAGCGGTCCCTGCTTTGAGAAAGTTGGAGGCCTAAAGCTATGTTCAACAATTTGCAAAAAATGTCGCTTAAAATTTTGTACACCGAGCCCCCAATAAATTGAAGCCGCTGAGCCCCCTCCTTGAAGAGAGGGTAGACACCCCTCCCCCGTGCGTTTCCCCCAACGACACTACCGAAGTCCCAATAATAGTGGGGTGGTGGGGGGGGGAGGGGGATACTTGAACTGAGTGGGGGAGTGCAATTTGGTTAAAATGAAATCACTATGCGTGGATTTTCAAACAAATACGAAACGAACGGCGCGTCAGGGGCTAGTAAACGAGCCCGCGATTTGTAAAATTCAACAAGTTATGATTTTCAGTACCCAAAATTTTGCCGCACTCCAGCTTCAGTTTCAATTAACCGCTTTGATTACAATAAATTTTGTTTGAAAAAATCCCTGGCAACTCCCCAAGTACAGGACCTTTGGCCCAATTTCCACAATATTTAAATTGATGCAGGAACTTGAGGCGGTTTTTTTAAATAAAAAAAGCGTGGAACTGGAAACACGGCTTTGTTATTAGACTTCAATACGCAATAGAGCAGCGCGCGACCTTTAATCAAGTTGCGCGCGCGCGCTATTTTTGGTTACTAGAAAGTTCTACTGTATCGCAAGCGCTCACGAGAGCGCCGCGACAGCCCGCAAGTGTTATTACATCCATTTTGAAATCGCCCAAATAGCAGGACTTGGACGATTCACAATATTTTATTGATGCAGTACTGAGCTGGTTTTTAAAAAAAGCGAGAACCGGAAACGCTTTTACATCAAATATGCAATAGAGCAGCGCACGACCCTTAAAATTAAGTTGTACGCGCGCGCGGCTATTTTGTGGTTACTGGACAAGTTTCTACAGTAGTGTAAGCCCGCGCCAGCGCACACGAAAAGCGCCGGCCGGGACGGACAGCCCCGCAAAGTTTTTTTGGAAGTGTCAAACTTTCCCCCTCATTGGGCTGGAAACAATGGGATGTGATTTTAGGAGGCTAAAAAAATGGTGGCCCAATTAGGGGGAATATAAATTTTGCACCAATTGTTGTTGAGCCCAATTCAGATTACCAGGGACCACCCAGTTGGATCATTCCAAACATGGATTTTAATAAAACCCTTAACAGCGGAACATTGGATTTTTCCCCCAATAAGAAAACCCTAAAACGGTCCCCCTTTTTTCCCCTTCCCGATTATATAAGCCCCGTGGTGAGGGGATCCTTGTGTAGCTAAATGAGTAGCCTTTACTTTCGAGAGAACTCTCCTCAAACCAATTATTTGCAATCAAAAACTGTAAGGAAAGCTATTCAAACCCCCTTGTGTAATAAATATTTCCTTTCCTTAGCCCCCCATAAGTCCCCCAGCACCGAGGAAAAAACGTTTGTTCCCTCCAAACACCCCCAACCTTTGATTTTCACCAAGAGCCTTTTAATGTGTAATAAGAATTTCCTAATCCAAGTTTCTGTTGGAACCCCTTCCTGCCCAACCAAAAAATAAAAAAAAAAGACTTAACCTTGGGTTCGTTCCAACCACATCAAGTTTCACCCCCCATCTTTTGTTTAAAAAATTGGTGATATCACCTTCACACGGAACGTTTCCTGGCAGAAACTAACTTTTAGCTTTTTTTCTGAGGAACGCGCAAACACCCCGATCCCGGGGTCCCTACAGTGAGGGCCTCCGCACCAACGAGGGTTTGGCCGCTCATATATGTGGCTGGTGGGATATTCTTCGATTCACAGTCTAAGGCAGAGTTTCCAAATACAGAAAATTTCGAAGGTGGCCTTGAGTACTCTTTGCACAGCTTCCCACAACCACACACTGGACATTTGCCGGATTGTCTACACTTGATCAACACGATCCCCCGACAATTAAGTATGCAAAACCGCGTGAAGCCATTAAAATACAGTTTCTACCTTTAATACAGATGCAAGATTCTCCAGTTCCGTATGTTATTTACAAGTTAAAAAAAAACAACAAGACAGGTCGGAGTAAATTAAAAGCAAGTGCGTGCGTACGTTCTGCGAAATTTGATACCAGGGAGGGCACACATGTTAGCAGGGAAAATGATTGGGTATGAGAAAGCAAATGACGTAAGTGTAATAAAACCTATATATTAAAAAACAGCAACAAAACAATCAATTAAAAAAAAAAACAAAACAAAACAAACAGACAACCAAACAAATAGTAACAATTAAAATAAATAAACAACGCCCCCGTTCTCTTGCGACCTTGGGAGTCCTGTGTCATGATAATGATAATCAAAATCATGATCATAATCAAAGGCTCCTTTATCATAATAATAATAATAATAATAATAATAATAATAATAATAATAATAATAATAATAATAATGATAATGATGATGATGATCATAATTATAACTTAACTGTATAGAATTAGATGCCTAAATAAAAAAAAAAAACGAGATTCCCTGCAACTCTGAGTTTCGTGCGTATGCACTCATAAGTGCAGTCCTTGGGTTAATCTTTTGTTTGCATTTATTTTGCCTCTGCTACACAACAATGTTTTTTGAAATTTTTATATTACAGTTACGCTTTATTGTGGCCGGAGTCTTTGCAATCGTTAAATAACTGTGCTAACATATTATCGTATTCTAACTTGTTTCTCAAGCGCAAATAGACGTCATGGTAAAGCAAATAAAGGTTTGAAGGTTGTTGAACAACAAGACTGATTTTTCAAATGCATTGCAGACTTATATGATTAGATACTAAAGGGGAATTAGCAGAACTCAAACAAACTTAGATAACTGTATCCAGAATGAGACACTCTTAGTTCACTCTTATAACTTACTGGGTTCGACTTTCCACAGGTATTTGTATAAACGCGCTATTACATTTCTGCCTGAAGGAGTGTTTGAGAACATGGCAGAACTGGAACGCCTGTAAGTGAATTAATAATAATAATAATAATAATAATAATAATAATAATAATAATAATAATTATTATAATAATAATAATAATAATAATAATAATAATAATAATAATATAATAATAATAATAGTAATAATAATAATGTAACAACTTTATTCATAGATTTAAAGAAAAAGAAACTATTTACAGATTCAAGAGTATGAAATATTTAAATTTATTATCAAACTGCACTTCCTAGAGTACAAATAACGCCCAAAACGAGTACAATATCACGCGGTATTTGTACTCCGGAGGACCGGTTTGACAAGGTCGTTTTGCAGCACGCAAGCGACGAATTAAATTGAAGTTACGAAAAAAAAATGGCGGACAATTTGAATTATTTTTCTGACGACGAAGAGTCGGAATGGCCGGCATATATTGATCCAAGTATATTAGATAAATCGAACGAAGAAACGCAGTTAGACGACAGTGAAATTTCAGCATTTATTAAAGCAAATAGAGACAGGAACACAACAAAGAAAACGAAAGCTGACCTTAATGTTTGGTCTCGCTGGTACAACTCCCAGAACTCCATAAATGAGAGTAGGCCAATGGAGGATATTCCTCCCGAGGAACCCAACAGTCTCCTTGCCCATTTTTTCATCAAAGTCAGAAAACTTAACGGAGAAGAGTTCGAGCCATGAACTTTAACTTCGTTTCAACGAAGTCTCGACCGCTATCTACGATAACACGGAAACAATTACAACATCATTCAAGATAAGATCTTTGAAACTTCCCGCGAGACGTTGGAGTCTAAACGAAAGCAACTGAGGCTGACAGGTAAAGGAGGTCGTCCAAGCAAGGCGCTGGGTCTAACATGATGAGACGCAAGTAGGTCTGAACTGGAAGTACGCGATTTCCGAATTAATTAGGGTTTACTACGTGATTAGATTTCTGTCAACGGAGAGATTACCGGAATCAAATAGGATTGAAAGAGGATCAACATATTAGATCAAATGAAAGATAGACGACTGATGTATCTCATGACTCACGTACATATCTCACGGTAACTTGATAACAATGAGTCAAAGGTCAAATCTGTGAAATTCGCGCGGTTAAATGTCTCCAAGGCAGCGATCTTTGCTCTTCTCTAGCTTGGGTCGAAAGTGCTCAGTTGTTAGATCCTAACAAAACATGGTAAGTTCTTAATAGAAAAGCTTGTGACGAGAGTGCGGCAAAATAATTATTTCTCTTGTAATAAGTTACCGGCGAGCTTTCCAGACGATGTCGTGAAGGTAAAGCGCAGCACTCTTCACACAGTTGATGATGCCGCGTTAGCGAAGGCTTTCTCAGAACATGAAATCGTGGTTTCGTCGTTTGCGACATTTTTTCAGCATTTATCAGATTCTGGTGTATTTAACGAGAATGCATTT